>VZTF01002084.1:0-59476 GCA_013397755.1 Cnemophilus loriae
AATAAAATAAAATAAAATCTTTCCTAAATTCTATATCTTGCTTGGGATGTTAAGGAGACGAATAATCCTGGCCAGTCACTCCCACCTCTCATACTGACTCTTTCCTAAGCACCTCTGCAAAAATTTAAAAAAAAAGAAAAAAAGAGAGAGAGAAAAAGGGGAAAAAAACCCACGATCAAAACCCAAACAAACAAAAACAAAAAAAGGCAAAGAACCCTTCCTAAAGACCATTGTATGCAAAAGGCAGTCAGCTCACAGCAGATGTTTTCTTGCAAGAGCAATGATGGAAATATAACTGAGACCTGATTACCAAACACACCGTTTCGTTTGGGGCAGGGAACCAGGCAGATCTGCCAATTGCTGTACATTTTTTCAGATTGACAAGATTTCCACAATATGATAAAATTAGAACTGTAAGAGCTTGGAGAGGTCTCTTAACTTTTAATTAAAACTCTCCAAGATCACTAAAAATAATTAGGCATTAAAATGTTCTGGTTTTCCTCTGAATTCATTTGCACTACTTGAATGGTCTAGATCTTGCATGAAACAACAGACATTCTAAACAGAAACACTAGAATTTAGCTGGGGGTGATTTCCAGACCTGCTTTTTATGTTGTGACTAGTGGGAAAAACAGTAGAGTCTCAACTTCTACCAATTCTGCCTAAAATGGTTTGTTTCAACAGGAATTCTCTAGTGCAAAGAGCAGAATTCTGCTCAGTGCAAAACTCTAGATAAAAAGGAGTTTGAATTTCATGGAAACAACAGCCCAAGATACAGTCCTGACCTTTATTTTTATTTATTTATTAAAAAGCGGGACCTTTAACCTTGCAAATGTTTTTGTTCTCTTAAAATAACTCTTACAATGCTATATGCCACACTATTTTTAGAAAAGCAACAAGAGAAAGCATGCTTTTCCCATACTGCAGGGCACTGATATAAACATCAACACAGATGCTCTGTGAGAGAGAGCTGGACTTCTCAAGCACTTGATCATTGAGGAATGCACCAACTGTTTTAGATAATCTCGTGCCAGCTCCAACTCTGCTCTACACTCCCCTTTGGGAGTGGCAAATCTTGTCCTGCTCCTAATTTTTCATTTTACTCACTCCTCCGTTCTTTTTTTTTTTCTTTTCCCCCTAGAACAGAGGGAAAAAGGCATTGTGTGCCAAGCAAGGCAAGACTAGAATCACTTCCCCAAACAGAGCAAAACTTTCAGACAATTAACCCTCCCCTCTTCTTTCAGATAAATTACTAAGTATAAAATGCAATCTGTTTCCTTTGTTTACTCAATATGAACAATTTGTAAATGACTCAAGGATAAAATTCAGAAAATGTTGTGCTAAATTAGAACCATTATAAACATGCTAATGACTGCTCAACTAAAACATGCAGGATCAGTGTGAAGAAATATATTTAGTTCCTGTGAAATACAGTTGTATTGCCTCAGAACTATTTGGTCACTTAATTGTATGTGATTACTTCAGGAAAATGTTAATTTCATGAACACTGCACTAGACAATACACTCTGTATGTCAAAAGAATCTTTCTCAAGTGTCAGTGTAATTGCTTGGATGCAATGTTTTGGCATTATAGTAACAAGAGAAATATCTTTTAAGTCTATCAAAATTACATTTCATTCCTCCACTTACAGTCTCCATTCCGTGATAAGCTATATTTTACTGTTAGATTGGCTGTATTCATTGAAGTTGTTGCCTTATTTGCATTACAATGATAGTATACAGTATTATTACATGTACTCACCTATTCTCTAAGTATCTGCACCTCTATTTACTTTCCAAGTGAACATATAATATTGGCAAGAGAAAGTCTCTTTAGGGTTTAAACAACAGCAATCAGGGATAGACAGGAAAAGGGGAGCACAATTTGCTTGCAATCCCTGGCAAACAGGTTATATAAACTGATATAAAAAAGGAGACTGATACACTTATTTTCCTGTCTCTTGCTTTATACATACTAACAAAGCAACAAAATCAATAGGATTTGCAATATTTGTTATTTTGTGAAAGGAGAAAGTTATGCTAATGGAAGCAGATCTCAATTTTCATCATTTTCTTTGCCTCCACATCGTCACATCTTTCTTTACTGAACATCTCTGGATTTTCTCTCTTTTTATTTTCTCAGAGTGGAAAAGAACAGACTGAGACAATATCTTATCTAGAACTCATCAGCATAGCTCCATCATAGCCTGCTTAGTCTTCACTGGTTTTGAAATTTCTCCCAATATTTGGCCTAATTATTCTTTCTCATAATCTCATACCTCTGTACCTTGTTACAGCCTTTTTATAACCCTAAACAATTCACCCTCATCTTTGGCATCCACTCTTCTCAAACACTTCCGAGCTGAAGTGACATTCTTCTCCTTATTACTCAAACAAATATTAAGAATGTAATCTTTAAATGTTTCTTTGTTAAGCTGCTCTGGAACAAATCGTGTATCATATGTTTTCTGGACATGGAGCATCTTTCCTGCAAAAATTAATTTCCCGAGTAGCTCAAGAAGTTGCTGATGGAATGTCAGCCGGTGTCCAGCTATGGACTAAACCCAGCCACTGGACTCATTTTATTAAAGACATGGGGGCAGATTTTATTTTCTCTTAACATTGCACAACTCTTCTTGTACCAAGCTGAAGCAAGCAGAGGATCCCATTTCCACTCAAGAAATTACCTGGTAGCACAAACCAACATTTACGTTATTGCTGTTTCTCCTATCAAGTGCAACACCAAGTATTGTATCTTTTAACAAGGTAGAAGTTCTGTAAAATTAATATTAAAATATTAGGCAAAGTTTTGAGGACTAGAAATGTCTTAAACAAAAGGTAGGACAAAAAACCACAAAAGTGTGGAGGCTCCTTCACACCAGGTTAGTTTCAGTGAATCGAGGGAATGGGAGAGAGGGGACTTCCTGAAAAGCAAGGAAAATCAGTTTCTATTAAACTGATTAATGTTCCTTGCAAAATTTGTGACACCAGATGACTTATGAACAAAACCTGAATGATTCAAAAGACCTTTATTTTGTTCCCCCAAATCATGTTCTACTCATTACCCTGATAATGCAGTAATAAACATCTGTTTAATTATTTGAAGGCTTCTTAATATTGCATATAAGAATCTTAACTCAGCTCGTACATAAAATATTCTGAAATTAAAACAATTGTATAACAAAAAGAATTTTTCATGAGAAACCCTTAAGCGTTTTTGTATGTAAAAGTATAATACAAAGAAAGCAAAATAATATGCTCTTGATTTGAAATTACTTCAAACAAGGATGCAAAGGAATGAAAACAATAGCTAGAATCTCTTCTCTATTTACCATTTCTGAAGGTCTCTATGGCACATGACGCAGTCGTTTCCAGGACGCTAAAATACACTTACAAAATCAGTACTGTAGCCCCTTTTTTACTACTAAAATTTCGACTTAAACAAATTATCATACCCTATATAAACATACATACAGATCGAGCAAGAATTTCCTGAGCTAATTCCAACAAACAGAGCTTTAAAAGGTTTACAAATCTCACTAGCACCAATTTACATGCCATAAATTTAAAGAACCATTTAGGTTGGAAAAGACCTCTAAGATCACGGAGTCCAAGCATTAACCTAGTACTGCCATGGATATATATTTCTGGAATAACAGCTGTGAAAAAATTTTAGGAAAGAAGGCACTAATACCATCAAGAATAATATTCTCGCATTTTCATTTCCCTAAATACATAGAGGGGAAAATTAACCATCATTTTTATTCCTCTAAAAGAACATTATTAATTTTTTAAAGTCAAGTAATGGAAAGATATGGAAATCTTAGAATTAACGTTCCCCAGGAAATCCTAATTCAGCCCCTGTGTACATTATGATATATTCTTTAAATATTTTTTTAAACGTACACAATTTTTCTATGGTATTCTTGCTATATTCAGCATATGGGATAATCCCTGTTGAAAGCAGAAACTGGAACTGCAGAGCAAATGAGGCTGTTGCCCATGCAGTCCTTGGCTATGTTTCACTGCAAAAGTTCAAAGAAACTAAATGAATGAGGGAGAGAACTGCAAAAGGAGAAATGATGGGTCGCAGTTTCATTTTCTGGGAGCTCAGTTTAAAAAAACTTGGGGCTTTATTTGAGGAACTGCTGAACATTCACAGCTGCAGCTGTGTCAATGTAAAGTCAATGTAAAGATTGAGGCTATAATATATATAACTATATATAAACTGCTGCACAAAGTTAGGTCCCCTGGAAAAGAATCAAGGCCTAAGCACCTCAAGCTGAATAACCAAGAAATCAATGACATTTTTAAAGCCGTATTCTTAGTCTCACACCTGTGAAGTTGGCATCCTGGCCACATTTTTTTCCTCTTAACAAAGATTTTTGAGAAGATAATTTGTTTGTAGCACATTTACTGAATATTCTGGAGGGAAAAAATACCCTAGCCAATTGTGGAATATCCATGTCTTCTGAACACAGTTTGAATAATGATCAATTAATAGACACTAAAGCTTCAGGTTGACCAGCAAGAACATAACAAGTTATTGGATAGTTTCAAGTTCATGAAGGATCATCCTGTTAGTGAACCAGATAAATCAGAATTCCTCTTCAGGAATAACTATTGCTTATTCACATAAGAAAATTATACTTCTCTACATGGAAACAAAAATTGGTTTCATTTTAATATGTTTTAATTTCTGTTGGGCACCTGATGAAAGCTTCCACCAGTTATGCAGACATAGAGCAAAATTAAACATTTGAAACCTGTTTAAACCTGAGGTTATATACACAGGTATAGAAACACACTTTTATAAATTAGATTTAGTAGCCAGATTTGGAAACAATGCCAATTTGAAGGGTACCGATGACAGCAAATTGAAGACAGAGTGAACATGAAATGGTTCCCGCACACTGGACTTCAGCAACTAAAAGCACCAGTGATAATAGAGCAGCGCATGTTGCACCCTGTCCTGGTGCAGCAAGACAGAATAACCCCCTTTTGCTCTCCCAACAGAGCAAATCTTGACACCCCCATCTACAGGCTGACAGATTTCTGTAAGGTCCCCTCTTTGCTTAGAGCAAGCGCTGTCACACTTCTGTGCACTAATTGACGCTGTTCCACAGCAGAAAATAATTTTTGCCCCCAAAGTGGGAGCAAAAAATTAATTGCCATAAACATCTTCCCAAAATACGTAACATAGTAACACAATAAATATCAGAGTGGAGAAAATTGGGGTCATTTGTAAACATCTGAGAGATTTAATAATACTTAATAATCCGCTACACAAAAGGCAAAAACTTATTCAGTGCAATTAAATCTTCACAGCTACATAGAAGGGAAACTACAGTTAAGTTCACACTACCTATTTCAAGCTATTTTTTATTTCCTATTATTGTGCAACTAAACATCCTTTCTTTTCCAGAATCCTCCTCACTACAAACAAGAAATAGTCAGTGGAGCACAATTATGCCATAACCTTCACTAAAATTTACATTGCAGGTAAAAAAGATAATTTACACAATTTCTGTGTTAAACACTTAGTCTTCTTGCTTTTGTTGATTTAATCCAGACTCTATAGTTACAAAGAGTTTAAATTTATGATGTGAATTTTAGCTGCATAACTCCCCAGAAAAATTCAGCATGCATGAAATTCTACACAGCTATTTTGAAATTGTAGATTAATGCTGGTTTATGATATATTATTTATATAAATGCAAAAGAATCTAACGCAGACTTAGTTGTTTAAATGTTTTGTTGGGTTTTCTTCATACTTAGGACCAATAGAAAATTCCATGTTACCAGGAACAAAAGATTACTCAGTTATAAATTCTGGTTTATGATCTTAGATGTATTTATTCCAAAGAACAGGACAGGCAGGAAATATCTTCCTTTGAATGCTAAATGACATAGCATATTGAAAAATCATTATATTCACAGATTATTCAGAGTAGAAAGGGACTCATTCGGATCATCAAAGTCCAATTCCTGACCCTGCACAGGACACCCCAAGAGTCATACCATGTACCTGAGAGCATTGTCCAAGCACTTCCTGATCTCTGTCAGGCTTGGTGCTGTGGCCACTGCCCTGGGGAGCCTGGTCCAGTGCCCAACCACCCTGCGGGTGAAGAACCTTTTTCTAATATCCAACATAAACCTCCCCTGACACAACTTCAGGCCATTCCCTTGAGTCCTGTCACTGGTCACCACAGAGAAGAGATTCAGTGTCTGCCTCTCCTCTTCCCTTCATGAGGAAGCAGCAGAATCTGATGAGATCTGATATTGCCTTATTCATTTAAATATATTACCAAATTCAGTGCATGAGTAACAGGTGAAGATTTGATTCCTTTTGCATTCAACAATCACAGACTAACTCACTTCATGCACTTCTGCTCTAGGAATGACAAAATTCACGACAGCAACTGTATCTTTCTTAATTGTAATAATAATCCTTACACTATACTTATACTATACTCGCTTTTAAAGCACCTTTAGCAAGGGCACTGCATGTTTTCTCAGGCTTTTATGTACCAAGGATGGATATATGGGCTTCATACAGAAAAAGTAACGTTGCCACAACTGTTTGAACGTGCAATGCCAAGGCTTGTTACTATCAAGCCAAAGGCAGAAGTTTGGGCTGCTGCCAGGTTCTCCACGAGGTAACAGTTTGGTCCATCTAATTCGTGTATACATACATTAAAATCAAGATCAGTCTCTTGATCTTTGATTGCATTTTCATTGTCTTTACTCAATACGAAAATTATCTTGCTGTGGTTTGTATCTGGACTTTGCTCACCAAACTTACTGTATTTAGACAACGGTTCAGTCTTTTTTGTCAACTAAACAGTTCTCTAATCTGCAGTCTGCAAACCTGCCTGAACCCTGCATTTGCCCTCACACTATTAATATAATCATGAGCACTAGGAAGGCAGAATCTCAAACATTGCAAGTTACACGTCTCTGGTTCCTTAAGCTTTTTTTAAACACTTATTTATGGGCAAGGTATAATTTACACCACCTTATGTATGGCTGGGCAGGTGGCACACTGTGACTGCTGCTCCTTATATCAATATCTAACGTCAATGTCAGCGGTGCCCACTTTTCCACACCAATCAGATTTTCACCTGTTCTCTCTTATTATAAGATTTGACTGAGAGCTCTCTGTGGCAAGGACTGTCGTCTGGTTTTACTACTGCTACATGTACAGCGCCTAGTGTACTTCCTCAGAGAAGCCCCTGGAAAAAAATTGTGGGAAACATCTTAATTGCTTCTAGTAAACTCAGGGACTCTTCAGAACTCAATGACCTAATCTACATGAAAAAAAAGTTAGGGTTTTTTGTTCTTTTTTCCTTTCAGAGCTATACATGTTATATAACTTACTATCTGAAGGGAACAACTGCTCAGCCTAAGCCGGAGGTCAATGAACACCAAACCTTGGCCTGCACAAAGGCATGAAGGCTTTTTGCACAGGCATAGCTTTTCCCAAGGCAAAGTGGATACTGCAGGTCCCAGAGCTGCTGGTAGAGTCCATGAATGGTGAGAATCACATCGATTTTTTTTTTTTTTTTTAATTCCACAGTGGTATTGCTCAAGTTTCTTGAGAAACTCAGAAATTTTCCAATTCTAGGCACGTAAGAATTGTGACAAAATCTTGCATTTAGTGACAATTCCTTTCTGTGAACTGCCCCATATCCAGATATTTTCTGGAATTGTCCAAAAGGCTTTTAGCTGATGGGAAATAAATTGTTTCCTTCTTCAGCAAAATGTAACTCCCTAATGAGTTTATTAGTCTATAAACTGTGGTGTAAATGTGAACTTTGATACAAAGACAGTAACATCTCCCTTCTTCTGGAAACTCTTAACTGGACCTTGTCAGTACATAAGACTACTGGAAATTAGCCCTAGAACATATGTTCAAAAAATTATATTGCCACATTCTGTTACTTTTTGCAGTTATTTACAAAATTAGTATTAAATTTGCTCATTTGTTTTCATTACTTTTTTCCTCTTTTTACACTAGTGAAATAATTTCAAAATATGGATACTGACAGAGATGCAGGCCCTAATAGTGGAAACTTATGCTGTATTAAATAGCTGATCAGAGAATAAGAACAAATATTGCCAACAGCTGCACTGGAAAACGAGGATAATTGTTTGCTGCAAAGCCATGGAGAAATCACCACATTGGACCAGGCTGCTCAACAACTCCTTTATAACAATGGCAACTTTTGCAAAGACTAGATTAAAAATTTGAATAGAATGAGCATGTTTCACCTGTACTCAAGACTGCTCTTCTTCCTTTGAAAAAGCTTCCACCACTTTATGCTAGAAACAAGAAGGACCAGCAGTCCAACAAAAGGGTCAGTAGAGTTTGGCTAAAGAGAAAACCACGAAAAATACTTTGATACCACTAATTTTGCACCCAAAAAGATACATTTTCTACCTGGACAGATACACACGTTCTAGCCTTTGCTCAGTTCTTTATTTTTCAAACACTGCTTTTACAGCCTCCTGTTCCTTGCTTAGCACATGGAATCACAGAACCACAGAACATTAAGGAGTTGGAATGGACCTTACAGATCATCGAGTCTCAATCCCCCTTCCATGGGCAGGGACATCTCCCACTAGACCAGGCTGCTCAAGGCATTATCCAACCTGGCTTTGAACATTGCTGGAACTGGGGCACCCACAACCACCCTGGGCAACCTGTTCCAGTGATTAACCACCCTCACGGTAAAGAATTTTTCCCCAACATCTAATCTAAATTCCCCTCTTTCATTTTGTACCCATTCCC
The DNA here is from genome assembly GCA_013397755.1 of Cnemophilus loriae. NCBI lineage: Eukaryota > Metazoa > Chordata > Aves > Passeriformes > Corvidae > Cnemophilus > Cnemophilus loriae. The sequence continues at coordinate 8,795 of VZTF01002084.1, forward strand.
CCTTGTCCTATTGCTACTGGTCCTGAACAAGTGTCCCTCTCCAGCTCCCCTGTAGCTCCTTCAGATACTGGAAAGTTGCCATGAGGTCTTCACGAAACCTTCTTTTCTCCAGGCTGAACAGTCCCAACTTTCTCAGCCTGATTCCATAGGAGAGGTGCTCCAGTCCTCTTAGCAACTTCATGACCCTCCTCTGGACTTGCTCCAACAGGTCCATGTCCTTCTTGTGCTGGGGACACCAGAACACTATGCAGTATTCCAGGTGGGGACCATCCTAATCTTAAAGCCCAATTCCTCTTTTTTTGCAGGTGTTCTGGTTTCAATTCACAGTATCACTGGCAAAGTTACCCATAAAATCTCCCTAAAATTAGGTAATTCATATCAGCTACTAGATGTAGTACATACATCAGAAAACAACACTGAGCAAACCAACATCAATTAGATTCCGTAACAACTTTCCAGTGCCAAGGAGCCAAGTGCAAGGTCCTATACTCGACTTTCTCTATGTCTTGTTGCTCAGAGGCTGTGACTTCGACAGCACCATATTGCAAAAAATCTGGATCAAATCTAGCAAAGAAAGGGATCATTTATGAGTCCTCTGTGGGTACATTCTGTCTTTGGTGTGTGGCTGAAACTCCCATTAACACTAACATGAGCTACACAGTCCTACTGATGGGTGAATTATACCCCTAACAGAAAAGTGGTTTTTTGCTCGACGGATTTGCTTTGATGAACTTGTTGGCTACTGCACAGTCATGTGTATATATTTAAGTTTTTCTCTGTGTGTATGCATTTGTACATCTCTGCAGTGATGATGTCAGTTCGACTAAAAATGCAGATAAAGCATTTCTCAAGCCAAAATGGGCCAAAGCTAATTTTCCCCATATAAACTTTGGTTTGGCCCTTATTTATCAAAACCAGAAAAAGTTTGACAGAAAAGGAGCTCCAAGCTGGTTATCCCAACAAAAAACAGAAGTTAGGGCCTTTCTTAAGACTTACTTTATAGGAACCGTATGCACAACTTTCACTTTCTAGAAAGTGGTTTTCTCTTGAACACACATCAGAACCATTCATCATCACATAATTGCAAGTTGTCAGTCAGAGCCGCACCCTTCACGCAGTGGCAGGCCGCCAGCACATCTGTCAGAAGCACTCACAGGCTTCCGTGTATTATTGTAATCCCCTACAAAAGGAACAAACCCATTCATCCTGTCCACATTTTCCAAATCAGATGACAACTGTAAACCCTGAGCCTGGAAAAATAATAGCACTTACCCTAAAAATGCCACACTTGGCGGGTGACTGCAAGCTAAATACCAGTGACAAATTTAAAATAATTCTAATCTCTACATCTAAGACAAAAGTTTTAGGGAACTGGGTTCTTCATGAAAGAGGAAAGCTGGATTTTGTGCATACAACAAAGTGGTTCTCTAATAGTGAAACAGGCTGTGGGTTTAAATCATTATACCCAATCTGCAAACACTCAATTACTGCACTCTGGACTCTATTAGGACAAATCTATCCTCCTTCTTTAATGTTTCTGTTCTCTTTTTTGCCTTCTTCTGTTTTCTTTCTCATTTGGCTAGAATCATCTAGTCTTTATGTTAACACATACTCTTTTCTCCTGTACCTCTTGAAAGATGCTTTCTGCTCAGACTGGCTCCACAGGTAACACCTCCGGGCCAGTCTGGATTTGGTGAACGTGAGGATTTGGGCCAATGAGTACAAAGCAGGCAAGAGTCTCTTCTCAGAAATGATGTTAAAGACTTTCATGGAGAATTAAACAGCTTTTGGTGAATTAAATACTGTTTTACATAGGGCTTCAAAAGCTTATTTGCAGAGTATATGCATATGAGAGCCACAAATACTTTGGAGAATGGAGCTTTACCTCTGTACCTTCCCTAACTCTTTTGCATTCTCTCTCTGGAGAAGTCTGACATCAGTGTTCACCAGCATGGAATGAAACACAAGCTGTTCCCTTCGAGATGACGGTGCAGCCACATCAGCCCAGCAAGACTTTTGGAGCAGCTTTGCCTCAGCCAGTGAGGCTACAGACAGAGTCTAACACTTCCCTCTAACCAGCCAGATCTTTGTACGTGCTCAGATGCAGAAGCGAAGCTACGAGACTTCTCTGAGCCTGCTTCCAATCCTTTACCCCAGGAACTTTAAAGAAGCAGGAGCAGACAGCCAGCATGCATGAGCAGCCACAGTGATGGTGCTGGTGAAGGCCTGTGCAGGCCGCACTGCTAGTGGGCATTTTTATCAGCCCTTGACACAGGCAGAGCGCATGTTATATATACAGATATATGTATATAAACATGCATCGAGAGATATACGATGGCCGACCTGCTACAAAATTTATTTCCAAGAGCAAATAGAGAAAGAATGACTCCTGAGTGATACAGCCAGGAGTAAATGATACCATCTCAGTGCACAAAGGGAGATTAACATTGTAACACATCAGGTCTCAGCTGTGCTGCACACCTACATTCGCACAGCGTTGTTGTTCAAGCTAGTGTTAAGGCAAATACAGCAGTTCTCCAACTACCTCCCAAAAATCCCTCTATGCTGTAAAACTGCTGTGCAAGCACGAAGAACGTGCAGGAGCTGCTCTGCTGGATGGCCACACAGACTAGCCCAGCTGGTTCACCCCACTGGACTGAAGTTGGAATACAGGAATAAAGGAGTTGATCATCACACTCCCACAAAACATGCTGGTTTCAAAAACACCGGTGGGTGAATAAAAATCAACCCTTCGATTCTTTCATGACTCAGTTTCTCAGACAGAAAGATGATCTCTTTTTTTCGTACAACTACTGAAGAATTTAATTCTCTTGCAAAATGGTAATATAAGCAGTTTTAGGCACAATAGTATCTTTTTTCAATTGCACTATCTTAAATTTTACATATTTTCAGAGTTGATTTGATATTTTTACGGGATTATGCTATTCAGTAATTCTTAATTTTTTGTCATGAATGAAGACCAAATTTCACTAACTCTGAAAGAAATTAATTTTGGACTAGAGACATCATGAGGTAATAATATCTGCTGTAAACTGGCTAAGTCAAGGTAAATGAATGCTTTCACTTTATATATATATGTGATATAAACACACACAAATATAAGTACAACATATGGTCAACTAGAAATAAATAAAACTGAAAACACTTTACAACGGCGTGGCAAGTATCCAAACTAAATTTCAGGTAGCAGATGGCATGAATAGGATACATGTGAGAAACAGGCAATTTCAATTATCTTTGAATAGTTCATAAACAGGAAAATTTGGCAAAGCACAATTTAAAAAAAAATTGACTTGAAAAATAACACTGCGTAATAGAGGTAACTGAACTGAAAACACAACAATGCAAAGTTGTTAAGCTCATTCTGACCATAATTTCATAATGAGTATTAAATGATTACGTGTGACAGAAAAGAGCTGCCCCAAATACTCATGGAAAATGTTATAATTAATTATTCCAAGTGGGGCTCAGAATTTCCTTTCAGTTATTATCATCATACAAATGTAGCCAAAAGATCTTGTTCACCAAGTCCCTTCCTAGCTTTCGTGCAATCTGGAGACAAAAAAAAAAAAAAAATAAAAGCCCTGAGTACAATCTGGATCTCAACCTTTCTTCAAGTAGTTATTCAAACAAACTTCGATGGGGTTTATTCATTACAGGTCAAATTTGCCCACACGTCATAAAACAATTACATTCTTTTAATCCATACAGTGAAAAAGATGCAGAAAGAATTATGTTTAGAAGCCAAGTAAGAATCCGAAAGCACAAAAGAGCTTGCTCTCTTTTTAACTTATTTTTTTTGAGAAATCAAAAGAGTCAAGTGGATCTCTGAAATACCAAAATTTGATAAGCAGGACAGAGGCTAATTTCCCAAACATTTCATTGAGGTGCTTATAAATGCTGTGAATAGTCAGCCAGCTGAGTCACCTAGGAATCAATTCATCAGATATTGTACTTTTGCCTTCATACTGGCCTCCCTCATTCTCCTTTCCACATAAGAAATGTGTCATACAGAAAGATCTATTAGCTCAAATCCCTGAAGTTATTCAGATATTTAAATGCGATTTAAGTGCCTAATTGCCATTTGTGTAATTGGGAGTTAGATAGCTAAACAATAGTTTGGGTGTCTGTATTCCACTGAGATGTAAGCTTTTCTGTTAATGAAAGTCCCAGCATTATCTCTAAATAAAAATAGTAACAGAGTCCTCAACCATTCCATTCTTAATTTAAAGACAAAACAATTAAAAGGGGAAAAAAATTCTGCCTGCATAAATATATGCAAAAAAAAGTGTAATTTTCACTGAAATATGTATAGATTTTTATTTATCAGGTTAACTGTTAATAGACAAGGTAAGTACCTCCAAAAATCAGAAAAAAAAAGGAAGAGTTTATTGACCCACTGCGATTCCAGAAACATTTAGTAAGAATTGGAGAAGCTGTAATCCAATTCAAATGATACGTGTTTCTCTTTTTTCATGCTAATAAAGAGAATTTGATCCCTGTTAAAAGGGAAGGTTTTTCAGAAGCCTTTATCAACAGCACCTTCGGGCTGGCATAATAGAGGCACAGCAAAATCAACAGATGCTTCTGAGCAGCTCAATAACCAAGGTCTGGGTCCTTGGAAGAATGACTAGTCTGCTGTTTCATAACTGTCATTTGAAAAAAGGAAAAATAATGTTTAATGACAGCTGGGTTTTACTGCCCAGATGAATTGGAATATGTAGAACCCACGTATTCTATGTACATTGAATGCTTATGTAACTTCTTTATACATCTGTGTTCTTACAGCTAGAAACAGATACGTACACAACTGCAGCATTTAAAAAATGGACAGCAGTTTTAGCAATGGTGCTTGAATCAAATTGCATCTCATTTTCAAAGTTGGTGGGCCCAGTAGTTTCAGAAGCTGAAGTTTTAAGTGCTGAACATAACTCAAAAATCAGCCCCAATGTGTTACAAGCTGGGCATCCAAAGTCAGTAACCACAACTGATCACTGGGTCACTGGAAAGCATGGTCACAGTGTACACAACTACACAGGCAAGGCTCTGTGAGCTGAATATCAGCCCCAACAGAAAAAGGGATGTTATGTAATACCTTTCAGACAAAGCAATACAGGAGCCACCAGCTGCAAATATGTTTTGAGAATTCACAGCCTCCCTGGGGGGGAGTCAGCTATTTCTATTGGAGACCCTAATCCTTTCTCATCCTACCTCTGACAGCCCTTTCGCGGGTCCTTCTACCACAACTCACAAAACCTATGCTGTAGCTCCTATCTCGGAAGCCTGGGACACAACAAAAGCTAATAAGGAGTTGTCAGAAGTGTCAGTAGTCACTTCATACATTAGGAGCCCCAGTCAAGCAGAGATCTCTTGGGCCCGTGAGTCCTGTCCTCAGTAAGTGCAGGTGACCATACAATAATCAGAAGCAAAGTCTGCAGAGCTCACCAAGCTCCATGTGGCTACTCACTTCAAAATGAACATGGTTCTGCTTTCAGAGTGGTTATAAGCACAAGGGTTCAGCAGACTTTCATTTTTCTTTCCCTTCTTGCCTACTGACTGACAGTCTTGCAAAAGAACAGCTACAACTCTCATCTTTTCCGTGGCTCAGAGCACAGCAGATACAGGCTTCATAAAAGAAAGATCCTGTATTGAAACTATTTCTTACTATCTCCGTAAAAAAAAAAAAAGAGAATTATAAAACTTTCTAAAATTTAGAAGTGCATCAGAAAATTTAAACTTAATTCTTAATACAAATTAAATGAATCCTAGTGGCCCTGCTATCAGTTTCAAACCAGTAAATCAGTGTGCTTAATGTCAGCAACCAATAAAGCAGAAACATATGCTCTGCTTCACTAATGGCATAAAGAACATTCCCTGATTGCCTTTCGGTTGGAGCCAAATATTTGTTGGCTAAAACAAGATTTATTTTAGAAACATTAATTTTCTATAGCATGCAAACTGATTCATTTTCCACTGAAATCTGTGAGATTACTTTTAGTTTTAAAAGACTTCCATAATGGTTTCTACACAAGACCTATCAAATGATATTTCTTGGCCCATAACAGTCATCTATCGTTTCTCCTGGCTAAGAAACCTTCCCACAGTATATTATAGTACAATATGTGAGCTACTGTGTTTGAAGTTACAGCTTATTTTATCAAGCCATTGGTGTTCTCTAGGGCTGGTAAGTGGTGCTCTCCCTTGAAGCAAATAGGTCAGATTTTTCTTGGATTTTATGTTCCCTTTCTTTGAAAAGAGTACTAGATGCTAAGGCAACAAAATATCAAATATTCAATATATAACTGTTGAAATATACGCACACATCCTGTATATCATACCAAACAGGATACTAGAACTATGTGACAGCTGCTGAGCTTCCATTTTTCTCATGCATTTACACCAAGAACCAAGAAGTTAGGTTTTCCAGAAAGTTCAATTCTCTTTCAAGCACTCAAAAAATGTGAAGAATTTCTCTGAAGTGTTCCTGCTATTCTCAGTGCTGAAAGTTTTAAGGAATGAAACACTTTTTTTTTTTGTAACTAAGTAAGAACTGTTGAACACTATGACCATTTGAAAATTTGGTCCAGCAGTAACATCTCACAATGAGAGAAAGTCCAACTAGCATCTTTGATATAACAATTCTTTATACTTGGGGCATAAATCTGTATTATCTAAGCAAGAACTGCAAGATTGGTCCCATTAAATGTAAATTTTACTTTTCAGTTTGTGACCGATGTAATTTCAAGAAACCAGCTAATTTCAGTGTCGCAGAGATCAAAGTAAATAAAATGGTTTCATGAAAGGGTCAGCTGAAAGTCTATGGCATGCAGTGGTTGACAAAAGATTAAAATGCAATCACATACAAAAAAGCCACAACTTGAAAGAAATCATGCATTCTTGAAAAGACACTTAATACTAATAGATGACATACTTTTACTTGAGTTTGGATCATCTATCCTCATGACTCATTATGTGTTTGAGTACATCAATTATATCATAAATAATTTATATCATTACAATGTTCTGTGGTTTAATGCATTTAAAACTGTTTCAGACAGATGAGGGTCTACATGTCTCACACACCTCAACAGACCAGGACACTAAGACTGAAATAAAACCTTCTTATTAATATGCCAAAGCATAATGCAAAATCAAGGAAGTGCTGGGGTGTCTAATTTCCAGGCAGGGTATGTGAAGCAGAAAGGTTAACCTCTTTGCCCAAACTCAAAGCAAGTCACTGCAGTAGCTGTGCTTCTCACCAGATTCTGAGCCAACTCCTGGAACATAATAGAAAACCTAACAAAAACAGAGCTTGTAGGAAACATTCTCTCAACATACAGCATGATCACAAACACTGAAAGGCTGGTTGACATTTTCAAAGCTGCAAAGGGAATTTGGATGCCGCCAATTCTCATTAACTTTAATGGGAACTGGGCATCCAAATCTCTTAGGCAGTTTTGTAAATCCCACCACAAATGACCATTTAGGTGGTAAGAATTAAACGGTATTGCCTGCCAGGCACCTTTATCTTAAGAGAGTTTCGTAAAGCCAAGCTTCATTGTTTTCCTCCTTGTAGAATAGTATGTGAGCTAAATGAAGTTTCTCACTCATGGTTTACACAGAACCCTTGCAAGGTGCAATTCAACCAGTTTCTTAAGGCTATCACCAGGAGAGACAGGACAAAGACAACACATAGGAAAACAATTACTGCTGAGAGATAAAAAGTAAATTAACTGCAAGTTGGTGAGTATTTCTGAGCAGATGCTTCTGAAATACATGGGCTTTTTATTTGACTTTTACTAGAAATATTTGGCATTATTAGAGTGCTAAATTTCTCACCTATTCATCTTTTACTTTCTATATGCCCATCTTTCTGACTAACACCTTGGCATTCAAACAAGTACTATGCTCAAAAATAAAAAAAAATAAAACCTGTATAAATGACAGTGTTCAACCATGAACACATTGTCTTTTATGAATATTATAATCACAGAATCAATAAGCCTACAAAGAAAAAACAGGACACAAAACGTGTTTTGTCATTTCTGACGAAGTTATAAAAACAACAGACATTCAATATGCCAAGTGTTCTTCAATCCTTCATAATCATAGCCTTATTGAAGTGAGGACAAAAAGGGTCTAATTGCATAGGAGCAATCTCAATGTAATAGGTTATACACCCAGGCACTGCTGCACAATACAACAAAAACAACGTTCCCTGTGTATAGCAGAATGTCATCTCTCATTTTCAGGCAATTACCTTCTTTCTTGTCAACAGTTTTAATAACCTCCATCATCTCTAAAAGACTTTTGCTTCAGTTAAATAATTTTCAGCTTTTTAATATGCAAATGTGCTTGTTCATATGCATGGGTGAAGTGGCGCTGCTACTTGAAATGTGTCAGTACATTGTGGAGCACCTGCACCTCGGGGAAGCTTGATTTAATTGACACCTAATACTATTCATTATTCCACTTAGTGAGCAACTCCTATTAGTCACCTGTAGGTTTTCCTATAAGCAGTGCTTTGACCACCAATGAAAATATGAATATTTCTATAAATAGAATGGCCATATTTAGTAAAGGGGGTTCACTACTGGTGAGTCTGGAACATTATCTCATTGGGAATATTTCTTAGGATTCTCTGCCACCCCCATTCCTCCCAAGAACTTTTCTTGACTATGATGGAAGTCAAGAGTAACTCCTATTTAAAAAAATATTTCATCTGTGTTAACTCTCGATAGCTTGATTCTCTAACTGTATTAAATGAACATTGTGTGAAGTATGCAAAAGGAACAGGGGAAAAAAAGAATCAAGGTGGGTGGGTTTCATTAATGGAGCTCCTGTTTCCTAAAAGTGGGATCTGAGTTGGACAATTTGAACGTCTGCTCTATGTGACCTGAATGTAATCACTGGCTGTGCAAAGAAATGCAGAATGTGTGTTATTAATCGAATATTCCTGTAATAAATATTTACCATTATAGTCTAGCTTAACCTTATCCAGCTAATAGCCAATTTCGCTCAATTGTGAAGAATGTGCAACAAAGATCTTTAAATTGCCACGTGAAATAATTATGTTGAACACAGGATTCTCTGTCTTTACTGATACAAATGTGATAAATACACGCTATAAATGGATACCACTTAAAACTGACATTGTTCTTTCACTGCTGTATTAGAACTCGGGCGCAGTGCACCGTATGTGCTGAGTTGATGATATCGGGGTTGTTTCTTTACCACATGGTCTGTAACCTTATTGTTCAGGCCACATTTCTTTCCAGCATTAATGCATTTGTTAGTCCCAGAAGGCTTAAACTACAGATGTTTAACATCCTGCTTATGGACAGATCATCTGGAATATGAACTAAGAAATCTATACGACTTATTAGTATATGTTATGAGTGGAGCAGAGATTTAATAGCCTGTTCAAACTAGATTAGTGAAACAGTTTCTTACAAAACTGCAACTTCTTAAAATAGACTCATGTAAAAATGAAAAATTAAGATATTCTTTTGATTAAAAATGATTTTTATCAGAAGAATTTGTCACTAATTAATGCTGTTTACATAATAGTGCATGTAACATTAATTACAGCTTTCAGAATGTTAACTGCAAACCTTTTTTTTTTTTTTTTCCCCTTCTGTGAGCACAGATTTACCAGTATGGTAGAAATCAGAGCTCTTTTGAGGTTTTTTTTCTGCAGTGTATTCAAAGTGATCATAAATCAAGTCTAGAATTCAAAGACAATTAAGGACACAGGCAGTAAAAAAGACTGAGCAATGCTAACCCAAAACTCCAATCATTTTTAAAGTAAGTGGGGAGAACACTGGTCAACTAGGCGATTGTTGGTATCCCCCAAAATGTAATCTCCAAGCTGAAGAATGGCAGCTGGCAGAACAGCTGGTGAATAGGATTAATGTCAGAAGAAAGAAATAAAACTCAACATATGTCCAAGCCTGCGGTGCTGGGACTGAGCATGATTGTACCCCGACGGATACCATGTGTACAGCTGGAAAGTGCCACTGTGCCATGCTTCTCTACCCCACAAGGTCATTTCTAAGAAGTATAGCTAATATCTGAGCTGAACTTTTCCTTGAGAACTCTGGCTGATTAAGAAACGAAGAAACAAGCTTCATAGTGTAAATATTTTGGCCGATTTTAGTGCACTCTGGGTGGGTTTTTTTTATAATACAATCTGAACTAAAAAAGCAGATTAGTATTAAAAAGGACAGATTGCACTAATGTAAATATAATTTTAAAGCTATTTAAACCTTTTAATCTCATCTCATTCAGATTTCCACGTTCAAGGTTCAAATAACACCAAAACTGCAAGTTTAATAAAATAATTTCATTTCATAGTACTTACATATTTTACTGAAAACATATTTTAATAAACAGCATGCATAGCTAGAATATCCCAAAGAAATTCAGAAAAGGGGGGAAAATTTGACACTACCTTTAATTCATGTTTATATTTTGAAATGTTAGCTCTTAAGGGTTTTTCAGCTCACGTCTTAGCATACTCCTATTTTTTTTCTGTAACAGGGCAGTTGTTGGAATTGGTTATAGTGAAGAACAGTAAACATATAAAAATTCCTAACTCATGAGAAAGGCCTGAGTATTTTTAGAAGTTTGAAAAGAACAAATCCTGTTCAGTCTCCATTTTTCTACCAGTAGCTTCAAACAAATCCTATCAGCTAAACAGCAAAGTTCATACAAAACCAAACTACACCACAATTGTGTACTGACAGAGAGAGAGAACAAAGGGTTAACACAACCCATTTTGTTCTGTGCCTAATATCATTTTCAAATATGGTGATTTTGGGTGCTTTTTATTTTGCTTAGGGAATATGAGGGAAAAAAACATAGTCCCAAATCCAGGTCACATTTTAAAATACTGGTTTCAGCTCTGTTCACTTGAACTTAAAATATCTCCTTGATTAAAATGCAAAAATGATTGAACTGAAAAATCACAACCACACTCCAAAACAATCTTGTTACCTTTTCACTTTTCTTTTTCATTTTCCTTTTATTACTGTTATCCTTCCCTCTCCTTTTCTCTTTTTCTCTTCTTCTTTCCTTTGCTTTCTGGCAGCATATCAGGAAACATGCAGTGGAATAATATCCCACACTCTCCTCCCAGAGGAAAAGACACATGCATCTCAAAGGATGCAAGCATGCAATGCTGCCTGGTACCTCAAAATGGAATATCCAACTGATGTTCCATCTGTCAGCTGCAAGACAGCAACAGGTAACCAGAGGTAATGTTTTGTTACTCATACTAAGTTGACCTCACTTAGGAGGATAACTGTACAGCTTTCCTCTTAAAGAAAAGAATCAAGAAATGGCAGGCTAACCCAGTGACTTGTTCAGGTTAGAATTACATTTTTCTGACTTGTAGAAGGATGCCTGTTCATATTTTAATAATAATGGAAATCTTTTACAGTAAGAGATAGAGAAGAGCTACAAAAGAAACCCCAGCACAGATGAGAAATTTGAGCCAGTTTGAAGCTAGTGGATGCCAAAGGCCACAACTGTTACTGACTTGTGAACACTGCAATTACAAATGAAATTTCCACCAAAACCTCTAACCTTTTTTTTATTTATCAGGTGCTGCTGTGATAGTCACATAATTTTAGATACCATGATATGTTACAGAAAAAAACTAGAGGACCTCTCTTCTTTAAAAATATTTTATTCTGATATAACTCCATTAGTGGCCAAATTTTAAGTCAACTGCAGTAGTACGAACTGATATGGCCTGTATCTAAGAAATTTCTAGTGTGTGCTCACCCTCTTAACAAAGATAATTCACAATTTGTGTTCTATTGTCTATTTCAAATGTCACTATAACCTATTTGCTACATTTATTTGGCATCGCCTACCCATTTTGCATTTATTTGGAAATACCTACCCATTTTTACCGGTTTCTCCTAACCACTTCTCAAATGAAAACCGAGAAGCAAAGTGGAAAAATAATTTTATATAATGACAGCAAAAATATAATGTGTATTCTATTCTAATGTCCTGATGATTGACTCCTTCACTAGGAAAAATGCTGAGAAATTTTATGTTCTCACACACACACACATCTGCATTTCAAACAATGGCAAAACTTCTAGGAATGATTTTGAGCTTTCCTTGAAGAAGGACTCATATGTGAAGGTCTAAATGTCTAATCAAGACAGAAAATTTTGGATATTTTTCATCACATAAAATTATTCCCCTCTATTTTAAAACAGTCTTGATTCTAAGTTAGAATCTCCAACAGCACTGATCTAATATCATTATGTACTGGGGAAAATGTTTTTGTTTACATTCATATAAAAAGGAAAGAAAAGCACATCGCTTATTAATATCTACTGAATTGTTTAAGAGGATTTTTAAGATACAAGTTAAAAGAATTTCATAATTTCAATTTCTCCTTTTCATTTAATAGTAGACATTCATTAGGACCCACACACTGTAATAAATTATAATAATTTCAAACAAGAATTAAATTACTAGGTACCTAGTGAAAGTGCCATTTTTTCTTAGGTACCCTGTAATCTAACTGTCAGATTTAAAATCTATTCCCAATCAACTCTTCACAACATTCACATTTATTCATCTATGCTAAATTAATAAAAGGTGTGAATAATACTGACAAAATTGATCATTATTGTTCATGTAGATTTAGAAAATTATAAGGTAATCTAAAATATAAAAGGAATTGAGGGAAACTATTACAGTTCTTATAAATAAATTCATCCTTTGCTATCTTTTTTTAAATCAGGAAAAATCTTTAACAAGAATTTACTGAGATTGACTAGCAAAGCTATTTAATAAATTGCATATTTCAGAACAGAACTATGTTTTTATTTCAAAAACTATTAAAAGTTGATGATGACTCTAATGCAACATGAGAGTTCACCCAAAACCTTAAAAAGTAATGCTGAAATACCAAAAAAAGCTTCCCAATGTCAGACTGAATGCAAATTTTTTGTAGTTTGAGCCTAAGGTATGTCAAACACCTTCCATGAGGTCTTGAGTGAGCTTAGGTAACATGGAAGTAAATGGGAATTGGGGTCACCCAGAATCCCTTGGAATCCAGATTTGACCGAACTCACCACCTCTGTAAAACAAGCCCAGCATCCCTCCCCTTTATCTCGTAAACAGATATACAAGGGGACGGCATTCTCCAAGGGATTAAAGGTGTTACACCACCACCTTTCTCACGTACAGACTTCTCAACACCCAGAAGCGCCCGCTGGATGCTATTCCTGCTCTGGTAAAACCAGAGACAATGTCTGTATCAGGCTCTCCTGTCCTTTGCACATTTGCAGTAATTCCTGCCGTCTAACCTCAGTGACCCTCTCCCCCCTGACGGGGATCCCTGCAGATAAAGTAAAGCATGTCAACATCTGTTCCCATTCACACCGATTTTAATTTACAAAAAGAGCTTTGCTATTTTCAGAACAGGCTCCAGAGCACAATGACAGATTTAAGGCCTTTAATGGGGTTGCGTTTTGAGTGTGTCAGCGTTTCAGACTCACCAGGACTTGATTCTAAGGGGCTGCACCAAAGGAAGCCGCGGGGGTTTACGGAGCCACAGAAAGGGTGTTCTCCTCACTACCGTGCTATTTACCTATAAACCAGCTGGCAAAGTTATGGGCTTAACAAACCCCTGCATTTGCTGCTTTGACCAGAAACTGGAGATCCAGAGCACCAGGGATACAATTCCTTCCCTTCCCATTTTCACTCCCTGCATTCCTTTGCCACCGCACACCTTTCTGAAAGCCAGCACGTATTACTGGGGGGATGTTTTCCAAACTGCTTTCTCATGACAAAGCTCTGTTCTTAACGACTTTTGAACCCACTGGTTTTTGTGAAAGCATAACCAGGCCAAAGCACTGTATGGTTTTTGGGTTTGGTGGATTTTTTTAAAAAAAACCCACAGTCCTTGGTCTCTCCTGCTCTATTACAAATACTGTAATAATTAACCGTCATTTTTCCAAAGTTCTTTTAAGTGGACATTTTTTATTGATTACCCTTGTAAATCTAAAGAACTTATTCATCGCACTAGAAAGCTGCAGAGCACATAGACTGTGAGGATCACAGTGGTACAAAAACGATTCACAGAGTTTCAGGGAATTCATGGTGACTCAAAATACTTTTTTCTCCCATCTCCTCAAGAGGGTTTAGAGGTTTTTTGAAAGATATACAATATGAAGAGGAACTTGGAGAAACAATGCACAAGTTGTGTTGTAATCACGGAACAGCTAAGACATGAGCAGCTGAGCAGAAGGAAGATGGGCAGTGGAATGCCATACAGTAATCAGCACTGTTGACTAATCAGAATTTGAGACACTAGAAGGTAATAAGGGTATTATAAAGAATGGCTTATTGAAGGAGCAGCTGTTTATGTGTAGCTCACTGTTTAAATGAATTCCACTAGATTGCCATGGTATGTTTTGGTTTTTTAAAAAAAAAAAAAAGTTTTACTTGAAAAAGGAAAAAAAAAAAGAAAATAAAAAGATATATCAGGAAGGGCAAGCACAAGGGAGTAAATATCTGGGTATCATGACCACAAGTACATAAATAGAAGCAGTTCTCTAGGTACTGGGGACCTCTAAAAAATGACATAAATTCAGTGGCCCTGGAAGTTACAAAAGAATATTCATTACTTAGGCAAAGCTTAAATGTCATCTTTGTTAGCCTCAACCACTGAGCGTTGTTGCCATGGGCACAAGAGCTGAGGTGGTTATGGAGGGTAATAGACAAAGAGGAAAAAACCAAGGGAAAGTATAACTAAAACCAACTACAGAGCCATTTTAAGACATTTATATTTGCACCGGCAGCCAATAAACACAATAAATAAATTCAACCTCATTTACAAAAAAAAAAAAAAGCCAATTTTAATATCCCTTCCCATAAACATAGTAATAAAATAGTGCTATGATCTCAACTAGGAAAATCTAATTAAATAATGTAAAAAGACCAAAAATAGAAACAATATTCAAAATCGCACAAGTGAAAGCAACAACTCACCATAAAGCCCAGACAATAATCATGTTCAAATCTATGTGCCATAGGCTTGTTCAACAGTTTTTTTGTTTCCTTGTTTGTTTTCAGAAACCAAGTTACACTTTTGCTTTTCAAAACATCTTTGAAGAGTTGGGAGCAGGAAGGAGACTGCCTAATTGTAGTGGAAATTTATCATAATCCATTATTTAAAATATTCTACTTTGGACAGCAAGGGCTTGGTAATATTTAAAAGCAGTCAGCAAGAAGTGGAAACTCTGGTATCTTTTGTAACAGTTCACATGTCAGACTGGCAAAGTGCCCACAGTGTACGGCAGAAAAATCTATTTAATGTCTGCCCCACAAGGCGACATGAGGCTTGATTGGCAGAAAGCAGAGAGTGGCTTTTGATCATGTGTCCTAACAAGCAGTTCCAGCTCCTGTCTCTTCGGCTGAGCAGCTCCACATTACCTATTCAAACAGAAGTGACAGGCCACTGCACTACTCTTTGGCTCTAGTCTCACGCAGTGGGAGCTATGCTGGAGACAGAGCCACTGATTAAATATATCACTTTTTCAAGACAAGCAGGTTGTCTGAATCAAAGTTGGACAGAATAGACTCAACATTATTAAAAGAGGATATAAAACTGGAGTTGAGTGATGTTAGGCCAGTGTGTACAGCCTCAGGGATTCACAGACTGACAAGGGGAATAAGGAACAGCAGAACTCATAAAGCAGGGTCAGAAATTAGCTGTGACACCTTGGCCATTTTCCCATCACTTCAGGGCCACTGTGTTTCAAATCCTGGAGTCTCTTTTTGGCCTTTTTTTAATGATTTTCTGTGCAGAAAGGAGGAAGGGGGGTGTAAAAATCATTAACTAGCAAAAGTTGCAAATTGCAGTTTTACAATTAGATATAAAACGTTAGCCACATTTTGCCACCTAATATACAGTGTTTTCTAATTAGATTGTGGCTTTTTTCCTTGTATTCTCATCAGCCAAATTATTGTCATCAAATAATTTGTTGATACAGCACTGGCTACCCTTGCTCTAAGGAACAACTGAAAGCTGGGGAAAATGACTGAATAGAGATGCTTATTACATTGCCTTGTTAGTTCATTAACAAATTGGTTTGATTTTTGAGGTCATGTGTCTGGCCACTGTCTGTTGTGTTACCTGATACACAGACACAAAAGGGCAACAGACGTGATTCTTTGTCTAGTTATTATATCACAGAAACACCAGATACACCGAAACCTAGTGGAACCAATGCTCCAACTAAATTTTTAATTACAAGTATAACTGCAGATGTAGCAAAACCTATTAACAAAGCTGCAACAACCCCATTTAAACAGCTAAAAACACAAACAGTCCACAGAGGGAACAGAGGCTGAAGCAAAAGAAGCTTATTTTACTTAGTGATGCATGTGCATGCCAGACCCTATAAAATTATTTCTGGGCTATTCAAAGTTCTGTAAAAGAAATATTTGAATTATGATACAAAATCTTGACAGATTTTTTCCAGAACTACTCCTGTAGTAATTCTATTGAAATTAATAGAGTCACCTCAGGAATAAATTTGGTTCAATATTTATTTTTCACTACAGCAAGTTCTTCTGACATTTTAACAAACCTCTGCCCGATGTGTTAGTTTTTGTTTCACTGTAAATATTTAAAAGTAATCTGCTTGTTACATATTTAAGATACGATAAGGACTGCTAAGACCTACACTGAGAAGCAGAGCTGTTTTAAATATTGAATATGCAGGTAAATTTTAAGATACAGTAAAAAGAGCTGAATCCTGTCCTCATGCATATCCTGTAACACTCATAGCATAGCTATAAATGCAAACAGAATTCGTTCTTAAGGTGGTGTTGGACTAAGAAATTCAGTACAGAGCCCTTAATGTTTTTGGTGTCACTGCAGGCTCTCTAAGCTGTAGTGTTCAGACTTCTTCCAGATGGGTGAAAGAGCCTGCTTGCTTCAACATTTTCAAACAAATAAAAGACAGAAGAGTATTCAAGATGGGGTTTTTTAGGTTCAGTGAAGATCATGATTTACCGTAGAGGGTGATGTCACGTCAAGTTCTTTAAGAAATGTGAGCAGGCAGCAGTGCATCATAGCTTCATGTCAAAATATGGCAAACGGTTATGTAAAGCATTAAGTAAAGCAGTTAACAAAAAAGGAAGATGAAAATAAACAGCCATTCATACACAGGGCACTGTGCCCAGGAACTCTGGGCACCTATGTAAGTAAAACTAAAAATATATTATGATTAATAAAAGAAAACAGCTATTAGATACATTCCAAAATGCTAGGCTGTAGAACAAGACATTTTGGCACAGCTTTACTGATTGGCAGCCCACGTTGAAGACCGACCCAAGACTGCAACAGAGTGAGCGCTGCTAGTCGGGACAGAGCAGTGCTAACAGGAGCTCTCTGCAGATGTTTACACAGTACTTGCCCTCAAGACTATATTTAACTAGGACTATTGCACTTTTTTTTCAGGAATATCACAATCTGAACTTTACAAAAACACCACGAATTTTTATGTTACTAAAGCAGGACAGAAGAGGGTGGGTTTTGACACATTAACAACTGCTTTGTCTTGGAGATCAACGTGCCAATAAGCAAATAAAGAAGAAGCCTGGCTACAAATAGGAATTAGGAGGATTCCTCACAGTCCAAAATACACTTGCGAAGCACAGAAATATGTAGTTCAGAACACTGAATTGTGTTTTTATTCTTGGTTTTCGCATTGTGCTAATCAGCTAAGGACAGGGAAGTGAGAGCACAGGCACAGGGCTAAAACTCAAATTTTGCTGATGAACAGGGCTCAGTCAGGGCTTGAGCAGAAGTTCAGGAAGCATCAGACTTCATCATAATAAAGTTCCTCTTGGCTTTAAATGTACCAGCTCAGTCCTACAGTGCAGAACTAGTGGCCTTAAAATAAAATATCTTTGAGACCACTCTTAGGGTGCTGTGTCCAGTTCTGGGCTCCCCAGTACAAGAAAGACGTGAGACTGGAGAGAGTCCAGGAATGGGCCACACGGCAACCAAGCGACTGGAGCATCTCTCACATGAAGAGGGGCTGGGAGCTCCATGAGGGTTTAGGCTGGAAAAGAGCAGCTTCCAGGGGATGATACATAAATACCTGATGGCAGGAGTAAACAAGACAGATCCACGTGCTTCTCAGCGGTGCCCAGTGACAGGCCCAGTGGCAAAGGGAACAAAAGGGAAAACAGGAAATTCCCTTGAACCATGAGAAAATCCTTGCTTATCATAAGGATGACCAAACATTGTGGAGTCTACAGCCTTGGAGATACTCAAAAATTGACAGGACATGGCTCTGAACAACTTGTTGTAGGTAATCCTGCCCTGTGCAGAGAAGCAGTGCCTTCCCACCTCAGCCACTCCATATTCCTTGATTCTGTGGAACCAACAGCAAACCGAGTGCAGGAGAGCACAGACAGACTGCCACTAAAATAAACACAGTAAGGCTCTTTCTCGGATTGGCTGATACACTCAAAACAAGATAGCTGCTTTTAATGATGACATCCTAAATTTTATGATGCTGAACTGAGCAGTTCTTTGTAAAAAAGGATAAATTCAAAAGCCAATTTCCTCCCTTACACTGTAAAACACTCTAGAAAGATTTCCAAATTTTTTAAGCTCCAATTCTTCCCATTCCAAATTTCAGTGAAAATAAAATAGTAAAAAAAATACTTACATGAAGTAATATTTTAAATAGAAAAAGATTAGCTACTTTTTTTCTCCTCTCTAATTCCTACTCATATTTAATAATACGCAAAAGCAACACTTGACATTGAATGGATTTAGGCTCCCTGTTAAGAATATTTGTTTGGGGTTAATTAGCATGGCTGAAGACTAATCTTAATAATTGTTTGTTGCTTCCACTGGAGGCAGGTTTCCCTCACAAACGCAGTGGCATCTTGGAGTTTCAGACTGAAACACAGAGGTGAGAGTAGCTACTCTCTCCACTGGATGAACAAGACAGCCTGAGCGTGCAGCTGCCTCGTGCAGCCAGGCAGCAAGTGCCTCTGCCTCTCCTGTAGCAACCAAATAAAGTTGTCAAAATTATTTTTTAAATAATGATAAGGTATCTAAACCAAATACTGTATAGAAAAATAAGGAATATATCAGCATTTAAAATGTATATGCTGCTGAGCATTTTTACTGTCATTTCTTTAAGAAAAGCAGATCTAATTAGCTGTATCTCCAAAGTGTGTACCTAGCATTTTTATTATGTATTATAACATTTTGCTTAGAGTTGACATTTTTATTCTGACAAGCACTGTCTGGAGAGCTCTCAATAAATAATACATTTACAATTTTCAGTAAATAAGCACTGGACACGAATCGTTATCCTTACTTACAGCTGCCCCTCTCTAATAGTGCTTTTACAAGTAAGGTGACTATTCAGTCTAATGCAATACTTTCAGTGCTGGGAAGATATTTTCATTCATTACCCCAGTCACAAGCACTTAAAGCACTTTTAGGCCCTGTTGCAAAACAGCAGGAACAGCAAAGCAAGTAAGACTAACTAAACCTAAAGTCCACCACCAAAGAAATCTGAGGCCATTCAGCCTCCAGAACCTGGAAAATACTGTGGCATACGAGATCAGCCTTGCCAAAGCCCAATTTTTCCCCTTGTATCCTTATATTTATTTACATTAGCAATTTTAGGAAGGGAAGCATCACAGTCTAGTCCCTACTGTTAAGCTGATGACTACAAAATATATTTCAATGGCCATTTTAAGGCATGATCTGATCATAAGGTTGTTTGTGTCACAGAACATCAGAAACCAATGGAGTCTGAATTTACTTTTCTGATGCCAAGATCATGCAACTGAAGCAACTCTCCATATTTTTACTGCTATTTACTCACTTATATTCTCTACCACAGAGCTCATTATCAGTTGTACCTATTCATACTGATCTTGCCTTTTTTACTGCCCCTAGGAAAAAGCTGGCTTTTAAAATACACTTTTTAAATAATGCTTTCACAACACTAATAACATACAAGTAACGTAAAGATAGAAGATGTTTAACCATGTCCTAAAAGGAGATAGAAATGTAGAAGAACATAGTGCAGAAAATTATATAAGATAGAAGCACTGGGACAACTTATCATGCAATTAAAAATCAATTAAATTGTATCTAACAGAGAATGTCAGAATTGAGGGGTTACAATGGGATTAAGGAAAAAGTAAAAACGAGATCATCCCTGAAGGTAAGACGTTGCAAAACACAGCACTGGAAAGGAACTGACTGGAATGGTCAGTAGATGATGGCAAAGACAAGATTTCAGCCTTTTTCAGTATAATTTGTCCTGGTCTACAGCTCAAGTTCAGGGATAATGAGAATAGGTTCAAGGCAAATTTGTTCCAACTAATAGGATTTTACTCATCTCACATATTCTAGGTTGAATAAAGATGTTTCTTCAATGTAATATAAGAATCTCAAAACCTTGAAAGCAAATACCTGCTCAAAAATAATTTTCATGGCTAGAATGGATGTTCCAATCTTCAGAACTGAGTCCTGAATTCCAGACTCTTCCCCTATCAGGATCAACTCTGCTTACCAACAAAAGCCACAATCTTATAGAGGTGCACAAGTACAAAGCCTCAAAAAGAGAACAACCTGCATTGGGAAGCTGAACTTTCAGAAAAGTAGAAGCTCCATAAAATCCCGTGGATCCTACACCAAGGTAAATGTCCGATAGTAACCAAAGGGTATTTTTTTCCTGACAGGTTCTCGAATGGCTGCCATCAGACTCACCAGTTTCCTGCTGTTGATCCTGAATAAGAACTAAGAGTGGCCATGAAAACCTCTGAGCAAAGCAGACGGTCTAACTAATCTATCAGCCTCTTCCTGTAGATCTCATTCTCCATGATACCTACGGAGAAGTCTGTGTTATTCTCCACTTGTGTGCCGTGAATGGATTTCAGAACCAAGAAAAGTGAAGGGAAGTTTTTAAATGTAGCATGAGACGTACTGAAAAGTGCTGAAAAATTCTTATATCCACACAGAACCTGTGATTACAACACTGGTAAGACTGTAGTATAGGCAGCCAGGTAAATACAAAGATGAGGTGGAAAGATGACAATATGTGCCAGTTTCTCAAATAAAAATCGTGAGATAGTATTTAATCACAAAATACTATTCGGAAAAATTTAAAGGATATAAGAAAGTGAGTAATAAAAAATGCCTAAATTCTCACTTGCAATGATAAATAAAAATACGAGACAAAATATTTATGACCAGATGCAGTACAGTTACACAGACTGAGTCTCTCTTCGCAGAAAAAAAAATATTTAAATGTATGTTACATTCTAAATTTCATCAAATTAAAGTATATTAATGGAATGAATTTCTGATAGAAAAATCAAATACAACAGAGAGAAGGAAAATAGGTTGCATCTTCTTTTAGTTAGCAGGAAAATAACCCTAGAAAACACTTTCTTTGTGGTAACGTTCAAAAAAAGGTCCAAAATTACTTCAACTTAACACATTAAGACATAGGAATTCACCGTAGACTTCAACAAATTAATCCTTAGAATTTTTATGATCTATAAAACATCTATAAATGGAAGAATATTTTTTTTTCTAAAGAAGCAGCATATATTGCAATAAAAAAGTGTGACGAATGTGATTTTACCAAGATAATTGGAATTTTTTTCTAAAAAAAAAAGAGAAATAGTAAGTTGCATTTAATTATATGGTAAGGAGGTAAATAATTGAAGAAAACAGCAATTTAGGAAAATGTGCTTCGTATCTCTCCTTTAACTCGGTCTGAGTCATCTATTTATTTTCTGGACATTTGGGCTTTTGAGTTTTTATTTTGAAAGCAAGTTTGGAGTTTAGAAGAAAAATTCCCTTTCTTAGATGCCACTATATGGCTTCCAACAAAAAGCAAATAAAATATTAAATTTAATTTAATTAATTAAATTAACTGTATGCATAGCTGATTCTGAATTTTCTTAGCAAAAGTGATTTTTAAGAAGAAAAGTGAAACATGATGAGGGTGGTACCAAGCAGATATGGTATGGTTTTCCAAAGGTGAGGAAAGCATTTTGAAGAAGGTTGGCTTTTCCATATCCAAAGAGAAATGCCAGTGACCATTTGCAGACTTCATAAGTATCACAAAGAATAGAACAATAGTAAGTCATTTTTATTGATTACTCTGGATAATCCTAATACCAAAAACCAGTAACATTTCTGAAGCCTTGAAATAGAACAAAATATCTGTCTCCATAAAATAAAGAAGAAAGAGCAGGGGTCTATAAATACCAAGAGTGTTAGGACAGCCAGGGCTCATGCCTTCATCAGTGGAAAGTGTGGGTATCCAGCACACCACAAGACAGATAACTTGAATTAAATCTCTGCAAAAATTCTGAAAAACATTTAGAAGTATTCACTGACCACAAATGGTCAGCAGTTCACTTCTAGGAGTGATCCACCAAAGAAAACTCCTGACATGTAAGGTCCTCAAATGTTGTGCTTAAAACTATACTAAAAAACAGGTAGACATGTCTGAACTCTCTCTGTTCTCAGCTGTGGCAGGCTTAAAACAAAGAATACAAAATGGAAAGCCTCCATTCATTTAATACAATATACTACATACAGATTCTTTTAAAAAGAACCCAAAACAACCATTAAAAAAAAAAAAACCACCCTAAAAAATTGCAAACCAAAATGGTTTGCCAATGTCCAGTTATAAAACAGAGTATGTGAAAGTTTCAGTTTCTTTACTTCCCAATGAAACTAGGAGGAAACTTGTGGATTTGTGTCTGCAATACTTCAATATCCTGTCCTTATTAGAATGATAGAAAATTTTATAGGAGATGTGCTAATCTATTTTAAGTCAATATGACAGAAAGTGTTCAGTTATTATTAACTCATGAAGCTGGAGAAAAAAAGAACAAAACAAAACACACAATCAGAAAAACCACCACTACTGAGTAATGTAGTAAGATTTTCCCTGTTGCATATAGAATTAATAATACATGTGAACCCTTAATTTTTAATTTAGGTATCCACCCATATATGCCCCCATAGAGAGAGAGTACAAACAGGTGCACATGACAGAGAATAGATGGAAATTTATGAATATACTACTCTTTATATAGATGTTCATTATTCCACCATGCATACATAGAAATCTTTGATCTCTGGATGTTCAACTATGGTCTTCAAGGAGGAAACAAGAATGGGAAGCACTTCACAAAAACCTTGTGCTAGAATTGTGAACCGAGCTGGGTTGAAAAATGATACTGTATACATTGCTCAGAATCAAGGTCAAAAGTGAATTAGGAATCCAGGCCCTGAGTAATGAGGGCTTAGCACTTAGCAGAAATGACATGCCCAGTTTCCAGCTCAGAAGTGCCAGCTGACCTGCCAACCTAGCGTTCCAGATCTGAAAGGGGGAAATCTGCTCTCCTCGCTGCAGACAAGATGTGTACTACTAATTATTGCTCCTAGAGGCTTATGGTGAAGTACTGTAGGATAGTTGTGTGGAAGCCAATTCTCAGCATAGAATTCAGGCAGCCCAGGCTGTAAATCTGTCTCACGAAAGTAACATAAGCTATATCCAAAAAGAAAAGCCTTTTTCTTAAAGGAGATAGAAAAGGAAAGAACAGTTGGACCACACTGTCTAACTCTTCATTTCGAGCTATGAAGAGCTTTAATACTTGATTGTACTGGAGGATACTTCCAAAGAAAAAAGCCAGTAAAACAATCCTTCGGCTCACAGAACAACTAAGACAAATATAACGAAGTTATCCAAGAGGCCCTAGAGTCTAATATTGTTGATTAAATTAGACACCTGTTCATTTCTGACCTCTTCTGTCTTATGAGAACACATGTCAGCAAAGTCTTTACATACTCAAATTAACTCTAAATATTTGTAGCATTTCTTTCTTTTTCAATTACAATTTTCTCATCAGTTTTCTCATTTCCAAATCATTACATATTAAGACACGGGAGTGCCTTAATGTACAAAAAATGCGAATACTCCACCACAAAGTCAAAAAAAAAAATGTTGTTTGTCCTGTAAGGTTGGCAATCTTTGTTCAGACTACAATTAGATCTAAAAACATTTCTAAGGTATATTCCTGTGTGATGCACCCGTGTTCCCACACCATACACAAGACATGACACTGGCTGAAGCACTATTATTAAAGAGAGATTAAAACAGCTGTACATTATGCTGAAGCACTCACTCTTCCCTTTACAAACAGACGGTCCTGGATTACAAGCAGCACTTGACCATTTAAATCACTACAACAACCAGATTTAACCAGCTGGGCCATATTCTCTTAGGCAATGCCTGTTGACCTCCTCAGTCACAGCTGCTCAGATGAAATTCTCATTAGACAACTTATTTTCAGGAGCCAAAGGACTCTGATTAAATATATCTATTTAGACACGATAAAGTCTTCCAGTATATATTTCTTTTCCAATGTTATGAGGTACAACAGAGAGCACAAGTAGTATATGCAAGTATGACAGCTAATATCTGAGTGTATAGCACAAAGTATTTAAGTATTTGACCCCAACAACCTCCATTTCTCAAATTCAGATTCTACAGATGGACCAGAAAGTTACTATGTAACAATATTAAAAGAGACTTTTCGCTGTGCTGGCGTGGGGGTTAGATCTGATGACTGGAATTCTTGAGTTCTTTACTCCACTTTTAATTCTACAATCACCTTGACGTATGACTGTGTGTTAGCCCAAATCCCACAGCTATAGGGAGGTCATCCTTATAAAAGAGGCCAACATGAACGATTATATTCTGTTAAAGGAGATATGCGGCTCTTAAAGCACCGCATCATAATATAGAATAGAAACACGTCTTTTCCCCACTTCATTCATGAAACCAATTATATTATTCTCTCTATTTCTTAAAAATTCAGCAGGTATTTTTCAACTTGGGTAAGCAATTTGGTGACAGGGTAGGACTCAGTACGCTAAGAGCTCCTCAACTGCATTGATTGCACACCATTTTAAGAAAAGAACTGCATAGAAACATATTTTAAAGGATAGATGTTAAAGAGCATCATGTATGGTACTTGTGTGATCAGGCTATTAATTAGGTTGTTCAAAAGACACTGTAAAATGGCAAAACAATTTCATAATCTCAGACCTCATTTCTCCAGCTGACTGCACAGAGCTAAAACAAAGTTCAATCTTAAAATAGTAATTATTTTAAAAACATTTCATTTTGATCAAACAACTACGGAGAGTACTTCTTTTTAATTCAGAGAAACCTCTGAATACTGAGTTAGGTATTCAAATCTGTTCTAAGAATTTTGATATTCCTGGTCTACACAGAGGTTTAGAAACATTGGACTTCTTAAGTGTAACATCCTGAAGAATTTCCAATCTTTCTATTAATTATTTTTTCTGTGTTAGTTTATATGGTATCAGTCAGATATTCATTAATTATTTTCTGTTAAATGTAAGTTTTTTTCCTGCAGAAAATGGCAGATGAATCTAAAAGGACTTAATACAGAACCATAAAACCATCACAGAATGGCCTAGGTTGGAAGAGATGTTAAAGATCATCTAATTCCAACCTCACTGCTGTAGGCAGAGACACTTTTCATCAGACCAGGTTGCTCAGAGCTCCATCCAACCTGACCTTAAACCTTTCCAGGGAGGGGTGTCCACAGCTTCTCTGGGCAACCTGTGCCAGAGCCTCACCACCCTCACAGCAAAGAATTGTCTCCTAATATCTAATCTAAACCTAACCTAAACACGAAGATACAGTCAAATACCTTTGAACTTTTAGGCAGACTTTAGAATAGCTTTCCAGTAGAATGTGGTCCATAAAAGGCAAGATTATTTTATAGATCAAAAATGACCTTTATTTCACAGCTGATGAGAACACGTAGCGTGGAAGACTCTGACTCAGAGAGAAGGATCTCTCTGCTCTGCACTCTTAAAACAACCAGTGTATACTAATACAGGGGAAGTGCAGAAAATTCTTGAGAATCCATACAAAAATAAGCTATGAAATGCTCGAATCCCTACAGATAGATACGGTGTTTAAACGTTTTGATGCACATTTTTATTAGCACACCATCCAGTACACTCCTGGAAAATTCTTAGCTGTGGTGTCTACAAAATCAACAGCAACTTGAGCACTCCCGCAGCAAAGTACGAGCCAAGACCTTTGATTAGCATGGGGTGTTGAACGACTGCTACCGAATGCAGAAAACAACTTCACCAAAGCAATATTTAAAATAGTTTTCCTAGCCTAACCACCAAATCTAAGAAAGCAATTTTTAAAAGAGTGATCTTTACAGCTGAAAACAGACAGATGGTAGTAAAGAATCTGGGACATTCTCTCTTTAGAGATGTTTCACCAGCTTCAGAAAGGACACCTATAGAACACACTGGCATTTAACAATTATGCCAAGAAATTTGGAAGCCTACTTCCACCACCACATGATTTTATCCCATATTTAAACATATTATTGTATCAGCTTCAATTTAAATTGAAATCTACATTTCTACATGGAGCCAAGGGAACCTGAAGTGCACTGTTTGAAGTGCACTGTGACCATACCGTGAAGCTGAGGAGTCAAAATAATTCTGAACTCATTCATATTTCGAACAAAAAACGAATCACAAAGTTCCACCGCCTTGTGGCTCTGCTACATCATAAATATTCTTCCTGGGTTATTTTTAATGCCACAAAACAGAACTGGTAAAATATCTAAGATAATCCACACAGAGGCCTCCACACCTGTTTTTCTATTTCAGAGCCTCCTGCTCTCACAACCTCCCTGATTCAAACTCACGTATGAGCTCACAGACTAGAAGGTATTGTTGCAGAACCAAGAGAGAATTCATTTGATTTGCCATGGGGAGAAATTTTCATGGTGGGCCTTGACTGTGTGTACACATGCACTGATAAACTCACTCTCTGATTCTGTTTGTTTCCTACCATGGCCAAATTCTTTAGCAAAATCAATGAAAGTATCTGAATAAGGACTGGCTGCATAAACTGCCTCAGCACTCAGAGATTTGTCCTCGTTTTTATCTCTGTTTTAATACTTGCAACAATATCTGAGGAGACTGTTAAAAAAGAAAAAAAAAAGAAAGAGATTTCTTCCTCTGTAATTCTAGCTATATAGGTCAGAACTATGTACTTTTACACTTAAAACTGTTTCCCATTCTCCTGGTTACAGATGCTGGGTCATTAAAGTGATGAAAGATGAGAATTTCTAAGGCAAAACAAACCAGTTCATGTTTTATTCATTCTTATTGTTAAAAATAAACATTTATCTTTTAAAACAAAGTGAACAAATAGAACTGAAGAATATCCCTCACAGCTCTACAGCCAGTTAAGAATTCATCATAACCTTTCAAGTAAGAGTTGAGTTTTCACCAAATCCAACACTCTTGCTTTGACTCACAACCAAGACCATTTTAAAAGTTTTTAAAAACTGGCATATTTGTCTAAAATCCCTAATGGATCTCAAACTACCATTGCCATGGAAACCTGTGAACAACTTTATCCTAGCCTTTGCCAATTATGCACTTTTATGGCTCTCAATACCCAACACATCCTTTATGCCATAAAAATTACGGGATTGGGGGGTTGGGAAAATGTATCAATCTTATCCAACGCGTACCTTCTTGCTCAGTCCTGGTCATTTCTTCTAGTTTCTTCTGCTTCAGTGTGTCCACCACATCTGCTAGGCTTCCTTTGCGGCGCTCCGGCGTTCCAAAATTAACACTGGTCATTAGCTCGCTGCGGTCACGACCTCCTTCGTCGGGCTTGTTTGGTGAGGTAGAGGTATTTCGGAAGGAATATAGGGAACATAACTTATTACTCTCTGACTCCTGCAAAGAAACAAAACAATGTCAAAACATGGGCTCTTCTCTCATGGCAGAAGGATCTCAGGCAGGCAAAAGCTGAAAGCATTATTTATTAGCCTGTAATATTAACAAGCCTAAATGTATCCTTCAGTTTATAAATCGAGCATTATGATTTGAATTTCTTCGTTTCAGAGTTTTACATGGGCACTTTTGTCCTTAAGCCCGGTTCTCTCCATGTTTCTAACATTCATACTTCACGCCTGAGATAATCTTCATCAAGGATTTCCCTTGTCAGGAACAAGCCACTTCAACACTTTTTAACAATGAACGTGTTAAGCTTTTACAGTTTTCTTTCATTCTTTAAGTAAAGACAATACACGTAGCACTAAGAAAGAAAGTACAGGCAAGTACAAATTATTTCTGGATAAATCCTCAGCTAATAGAAAGCAACATAACTTTAAAACCAGAGAAAGTGTTAGGCCAACAATGACCGAGGAACAAGGAATCTACTTTGCAGTTAAATAAGGCTTGTGGTATGTGTCTATCCATGCTCATTCACTGCCCTTTAAATCAAATTTAAATTTTTCTTAAACGATGAAGGTTGCAATGCTTCTAATAAACAAAAAGAGATGTTCTTTTCAGGCCAACATAGGCAAGAATTAGAAAGAAAATGAGTTTATGAAAGAACAAGTCATGTATGCCTATACATAGGTACAAAGACTACAGGTATCAGGTGTTATATAGTTAAAAAGAGAAGTAAGAAGGGTTCATCTCCTTTGTCAATAGATAGTACTTATTTGGGCAAAATTTTTTTTAAAAAAGGCATCAAAAAGCAATGAGTAATGACAATTCTCCCTAACTTTGTGATATCACCCAACAGTGAAGCGTTCCTTGAACTTCTCTGGCTCAGATTTGTCACTCTCCCAGTCATAGCTGCAACATCCACTGCATCTCTGCTTTCATAATTTCAGTTAAAAAGAGAAGATCTTGGATTTGTCCTCAAAAACTCAACCACAAGAATTTCTCATACACTTCCCTTTCCAAAATTACTCTTCTATTTAAATTTTTAATAAATGCCAGGCTAGGAGTGCTAAAAAATTTGGGGTAAAAAACTATTTATTTTTTTGTTTCTTTATGGTATGCCTAGAAATATTAGTGTGTATATTAGATTCCATAAAACCTACTTTGTTTAAACAGCAATAATAGTGGCAATACATTTAAATATCAAGAAGGTAATTAATAGTCTTGTCGAAAAACATTCTCGCAATGCACAGTGTTCCCCACAACAATAGTATTCCTGCTACTTTATGAGCTGAAAATACCCATTTTCAGAGCACTGAACAAACTTATGTTCTGAAGAAAGGCTAGAAAGCATTAACCATCAGCAACACCACGAGACACGAATCTTTGCTTCTGTCTGGAAGAGATTAAGAAGTAGGTGTGCAGTGTAAGAGGAGGAGCAACACCAACAACGAGCAAGCCGGGTAACTCGGGGCTGGGGACCGTGCAGGAGGAGGTGGTGACACATCATCTTCAGGCACAGCAGTCTGTGATCAGCACAGCACTGTTACTGTCACTGGAGAAGGAGGCAGCATTTGCTAGTGATGTTGCAAATGCATTTATTCACTAAGACAGGAAATTAGAACACACTATATCTCATCTTACTGGTAGCAGCACCCCATCAACACAGTGGGAGCGACAGAGGTTTTGCAGGCACAAAGAGAAAGAGAGGCGAAGTGGAATAAAAATTTTATCTTTGTTTTTTCACCAAATAAACATTAACAAATTTTTCACTCCATCCACTTGTATTCATTGAAGAATCAAACATCACAAAGAACAACAGTATCTTAGACCGGATACAGAGATTAACTTATTTAGCTGCCTTTGAAATGGAAAGCTTTCAAACATTCAGCGATTTCTAACTAAAACTACTTTGTATTTTTCTTAAAACTTGGTCTTACAGTGGAGATGACAAGAGCATTTTCTAATATTTTTCAGATGTAAAGCCCGAATTTCTATAATCCCTTTCCTCAATGAAGAATTAATACTACATGCTTCGGCACTTTCGCCTTTGAGGATGGTATAAGAGCAACTTAGCAATTTTAAAGGAGTTTTTTCTCAAGACAGCAACATCCTCTCACAGAACATGAAGCACCTCCATCAGGCTCCACGCAGGGGTTTTCATGCTCTCAGCAAGGAACACTAAATCTATTGTTTAGGCCGGAAACAAGAAGATAAGGAAAATCTGTGGAGTAAGTAGGAATAATGGAATGTTCTTTCTCCTGATAACCTCTCCTGTTCCTCGTCTGGATGCATACATGGTCCAGCACAATGTTCCTTTGCTGTAGTGAAAGACTCCCCTCGTCCTGCCTCCATTGGACAGCACATTTTTTTTTCTTGCCCAAAAGACTGCAGTATTCACAATGGAGTTGAGACAAGTTTAACCTCCACACAAATGATGCAGATTTATGGAAGGAATGCAGAATGACTGCCTTTGCAATTAATAAACTATTTTATATTGCCAGTTTTGTGGATGATTAAAAAGTAGAATAAAAATAAAACAGAAAATACATTTGTAATATTTCTGGTTCTGGTTAGGTCCATAGCAGGTACAGCAGGTTTTATTGACCTCATATTAATGGCTAACTAGATAGATCAAAACACAAGGGGGAAAGGGTAGTATTTGGTTTTTTGTTCTCTAGAAAGTCGACTCAACTATATTTGAAGGGAAGTTGCTACTGCAGCATTCAGCTTGTTGAAAAGGAAATAAATATTGTGGCAAATTTATGAAGGATTTTAATTTTCATGATGGACCTTATAAGCTTTTGCAGACTACGTGTTGTGGCACGTCACGTTTGTCCCAGCACCTCACCCACTGTATGACCAAAACTGCAACGCTCACATACGTCAGATGCAAAATTGGCTATCAAAAATTATTTTGCATTGGTATTCATGAGCAGCACACAGAGACCCTCCTAATATATCCTTGTGGCCCAGGTATCCTCTTTTCAGAGTTTAGTAGATCATGTGTGCTGCCTGAAACAAGAGGGATATCACCTCTGCAAATTGTTTGTTAGTTCTCTTGCTCTAATGCAAAAAGTACTCTCCCCAGAAAGTCTGGAGCTCAGATGGAAAAATTCCTAAATTAGAACAAGCCCATGAATTCATGGTTAGGAAAGGAGAACCTGTTCCTTTTGAATATGAATATGGAACAATTCAATAAAGACACATCTCTTATTCTTAATAAGCTTTTTGAAGCCACCTTTTACAGCATGAGAAATTCTCTTTGTTTGACCTGAAGAGAGGAAAGAAAGGATGCTATTAAGGATTTTTTTCCCGTATTTTCCAAGACCATGGAAAAGAAAGTAAAGACAAGTACCTAGCCAAGATCAACTCAAATGTTTTCATTTTGCAAAATCCAAATGAGAAATCCATCAACACTGATGAAAATTCTCCATGCAAGTCAACTTTTCTTAATATCACTAATAAAAATAAGAAAATTAATAATAGAATATGACTGATAGGAATATCCACTTAGCGTACGTGGACACAATCTGGTGCCCAAATTCATCCAGTAGCTTCATAATACACTACACAAGGGACACATACCTGAATTCTCAGGTTTAAAATTCATGTATTTCTGTAAAAATGGTACTTTAAGACTGAACCTGAAATAATGCCTTCAACACATGACATTTCCCTTTGAAAGGTACATTTTTCAAGGTGTGCTATTCTTACCGATTTCAGTGATTTCCATGTAAGGAGGGGGAAAATATGGGAAATATAATCAGATAAATAGCAAACATTTAGTCCATGGATAAAAGACCTAACACAGGGCATTCTCCTTCAGGCTCCCACTTAGTCTTCGCTGGATTTATAAAACTATCCTCCCACTTACACGATAATACTGGATAATTGCAGAACTGTTTATTCCTGTACCAGAATGCACAAGGGATTGCACAGGGATATTTGTCCACCACAATGGAGGCATTTCCAGACTGGCCTGTAACAGTTGGCAAACCATAAAATTTGAAGACAGCTTATTAAACAAAAAAAAAGAACGAATCTGAACGCTTAAACAGCATGTGCAATGATTTTGTATCTTAATTTTTCCTCTTTGCCTGCGTCAGATAAAAATGCTTAGAGTGCAAAGGTATTTATTTGCAGAGACGACTAAGACAGAAAATCTTACTGCTCAACACCTGAAGAGAGAAACTCAGTCTTGAATCACTATCTCAGCTGCTTACTATTCAGCAGGGGAAAAATTGTGTCTATTTTTGAAATGTTGGGGTTTCATATCAAGGTAAATAAATGGCATTTTTCCTGTCTACATTTTCTTGCCAGCCCATTAGCACAGACCAAATTTCATTACTGATCATTCAACCCACTGTGGTTACTGTTTTGACAAAATTCTATTATTGCGACAGCTTAAATACCTATATATAGACACTAAAATTTAAGGATTAAGTTCCAAAGTGAACAAAATGGAGAAAAATAAATAAATGCACAAAAGATAGAAACCCCAAAAGTAGCAAGGCATGGACATTAAAATCCTATAGATGTCTCATTCAAGGATAGACAGCCCATGCATGAAATCATGCTTTACTTTTACTAAAACCTTCACCTTACTCATCTGTCAATTGGATAACATGAAGAGTTCCAGCACAATATTAGAAAAGATTTCCTATGTCTATCCTTGGCCTTTTTCTTGTTGGAGGGACAGTATACTCTAACCAAACTCAAATTTTATTGGAATATATATGGTCCAACAACAGTTTCCTTAGTCTTATCAGCTTTCTTTCCAGGCTGTCTGGTGTAAACAAGTAACCTGTTGGCCATTTCTTTTAGAGTTGCTCTGCATGGCTCAAGTATAGCTTTGGTAATAGCAGGAACAATTCTGAATAAGTACAAACAACTTGGTAAAAATAAAGACAGGGACTCTGTGACTATACACATGGTATTTTCTTTACACACCACAATAATTCCTTTAAAACTGTTGTGCTAACTTAATATGTAAAGATAATTCAGTAGGCCTCTTACTCCGAGAAAATGATTTTGTAGCAAGTACATTCACTAAATTTCACAAGTTGCATGGGTTACATTCTTCAAAAAGATAGCTGATGGTTTCTGTATAAAGAAAGGAAAATCCTTACAGTTTCTTAGATGTTTCTACTGAAAAGAGATTGAGCAAATAATAATAATAATAATTATCTTGTTAATGTAAAAAATATTTTCTCGTGTATTTAGATTCTAACAGTTTAAGTAGTTCATCTTCCATCAGTGCTCCCACTGGTTTTAACAGGATAAATGAGGGAGTACTGCTGGAAGTGACGAAAATAAAGGTATTGAGAGTTGACCCAGTATTTTTCATATTGGAAAGTTACTATTTATTTATTTAGCAATACCTGGAAGATGTAAAATGAGCCAACTTGGTCACCTTTTATCAAGACTTTTAACTTCCAAAATAGAGCAAAAACAGACACAAAATTACAGCTCTACTGGTGAAAGATTACAGGCTGAAAAGAAAATGCAATATTCTTGCTCCTTCCTCCAAATGGCCGAAGTACAAAATATGGGGGGGCTGTATTTGGGGGTTGACATGCAACATCTCAGTTTGGGGGCACCACAATGATGAGTGGAGATCTGCCTTGGGGCAGATCTCTCTTTGGTATCCTCCTAAGGGTTAAGGACAGACCTCAACAGCCTGGTGAACTGGATTCTCTGCTCAGGAGCCTTAAATGGAGGGAAGTGCACGGGGCGGCAGATTTTAATGGCAGTATTTATGTTTCACGTAGGGAGGAGGGATCCTCTGGAGCTCTCCGAAGGCGAGGAAAGAGGAAACCTTGGGAAATGAAACTGAGGGCTGTACGAAATCAGGGTCACAGTGCTAGTTAGCAATTTAATAATAACTGTGATCAACTTTGATTGAAAGTTGACGACTGCAATCCCACTTAATAGCCAGAGAGAAAACTGTTTCTGTAAGAGTTCAACTGAAATCACAGGATGAATGGCCAAGAAGTAGAAAGCAAATATTACTAACATAAAATGTGTTAGCTGAATTGCTTATTTCCATGTGGATGAGGCTTTTCTGTTATAAAGGGATATTTATCTGTCTCTGCATTGAATGGGACACATGTAAACACCCCAGGAAAGTTGGATATCCAGAGTGGTTTTGATTCCAAGTACTAGAGGCATGCTGGCACTTGGAACTAGTCTGGAGTTAACATATAATGAAAGCAAATGTTTACAAAATCATTTCCAATCACTACATTAAATATGGTTTCCCATTTTGAGGAATTTAATTAAATAGAATTAAAATAAATTAAAAATCTAAATGATCATTTCCAATTCTCATCTGATTAAGAAAAAAACACAAAAGTTTTATTAAGAAAGATTTATTTAAATCCAAGGCTTGAGAATGACTGCTATGAGCTATTGAGAGAACATCATTTGTTAAGTCTCAGCAAATTATGCTAGTGGGAGGGCAAATGGCAAGTAATGGAATAAAGCTTCAAGTCTTTAACTCAGCATTTACTCTGATAAAACTTATACTGATTTCACTGCCAAAGTATAGGCTGAATACAATCTGTAAAGCTGAATAAAATCTTGCATTTCATCTTTTTATACACATCTAAAAACCTCGAGAAGAAACAACACAACAGTAAGCTCTAAGCCAAGAAATAATACACTAAATTGAGAATTTAAAAAAAAAAAATTAAAAAGAAAATCACTTTAGGTCAAAGGTTTAAAAATGAGATGTCATAATAATCAGGCATATACAATCCAAGTATGGTCTTATGAAGAGGCCACTGCAGAACCAGCTGTTTGGAAGGCAAGGGCAGGGCTTTTTGTCTCGTTCAAAATAAGACCACTTAATTGCAGCAATCCCTTCCTACTCAGGTGTTGGAGCAAACCAGGTAAACCAACTTTGGGTACATAGATTTCAGAAGGCCACCATTTTTCAGCTTTGTGATTCAAACCCTTCTCTTTACAAACGAGCGGCGATTTGAAACACGTTGACAGGCACTTCGCTCTATTCCACAACAGAAAATCACCTCAAAATTTTTAACTACAATGACAAATCACTTCTATATGGCAATCAACTCACCCACAAATGATTCGCTTAAACTCATGTGTGTTTT
Source organism: Cnemophilus loriae (assembly GCA_013397755.1). NCBI lineage: Eukaryota > Metazoa > Chordata > Aves > Passeriformes > Corvidae > Cnemophilus > Cnemophilus loriae. The sequence continues at coordinate 43,814 of VZTF01002084.1, forward strand.
TGTAAGAGTTAGATGCTAAGGATTTCCTTAATTATCCAGATACCATATGTCCTAACTCCCAGTGTTTAGGTTTGGTAATAAATCACAACAATATTGAGACTTTATGCTCTGCACTTTGGTTAAATGCTCTGATTAAGGAAAAAGTAATGGACAGACATTTACAAAATGAGTATTTAGACCTACATTTTCCTCTAAACTGAAACTGAAGAAGCATTGTGATCAGTCCCAGCTGATCAGCACTGTTTACCTCTTGGGTAAATAAAGACACATATTTCGTGATGCATGCTTCTCAGAAGCTGCCAAATAAAACAAGGACTGTGTGGCTTGGATATTCCAGACCACTTTGTATATATCCAACCTCCCCCTATTAGGTCATCTTAATTGTCCAAATTATAAGTAGTAAATATAAAATAAAATTTGTCTTTATGTTTTTAGCAATATTAAATGCACATGAAAATCCTCCTCTGTATATAGTTACATGACATGTATTACATGCTTTATGTCCCCCCTTTAGCATTTGCAGAGGAATGCATGCAGGAAACCAGTCTGCTGCATAGAGTACTTGTATTTCTTTAAGGTAAACACAGATGAAACATTTGGAAGATTGAAATAAAAACAAGACATTTATGAGACATAAAGGTATCACGTAAAATTGCTGTGAATTACAATAACATTGGCTGAATCCCAGAACAGATAATCCTTATAAACATGCAGGAATGTTGTAAACTGTATATGAATGTCAGTGATACAGTACATTAGGAGATTCATATTACGCTTGGTGCTGTGTAAGTCTCAGTCCCTGGGTTTTTCATGGCCTCAAAGATTAAAATAAATATATGTAGTATCTTTCCTTCCTCCATGAAGATATTTTATGTACACAGTTTTATTATGCTGAACAAAGATACCAAAGTCTGTTTTTTCTTGAGCTGTCAAAGTACAAAAGAAATGCAAAAAGTCCTTGCACAGATGTAGTAAAGTGCTGGATTTTATCTTTTGGCAGGTGCTCAATATGCAGCCCACATAATCACATGTTAATGACTGGAGTGTGTTAATCAGCATGCATACCTGATTCCTTCTTGCCCAAGGAAAAAAAAAAAATTAACAATTTAGAACGTGTTAATGCTCCTACTTTTGAAAAAATTCATGTCAATATACAGAAGTGAATTAAAGTTTTCAGAAATTGCTTCATAAAAATAGGAAATGTTAAAATAGGAGAAAGGAATAAAATTACTGCAGATTTAGATGAACATAAACCACAAGTCTTTTGCAAAGAACTCAGGTGATGATTAATTCTGTTTAAACACAATTCACCCTAGAATATAGGGAAAGGTTTAAAATAGGCCGTGCATTTGGAAAAGAAAAATTATACAATGTCAATATGAAAATAAAACAAATATAACAAGCATGCCAACAAGTACAATTACTTGATTCTTCTTCAAATAAAGTTCAATTTTGTATTTCACCACCTCCATTAAGCACATTATCCTGCACACTTCCAGGGAATTGTTTTATTGTTTTTAATATGAAATGTTAACATCTTTTTATGCTAAAGCTAGTAAAACCAAGTCCTTGATATTTCAAACCTTTAGACATGTGCTTAACATTATAGTTGCTGGTAGTCCTAATAAAGTCAAGTTAAGCACATACCTGAATGCCTTCTGAATCAAAACAACATGCTTGAAAAAGAATTAATTCTATCTTTTCTGCAATATATTTGTCATAGAAGTTTATTTTATGGAAATATAAAATATCATATCCTCTGCTTTTTCACACCCTTTAATTTCAGCCAAAACTTCATACCCATGCAATTATATATGTAGGTATTTATCTCTTTAGTTAGATAAAAATTCTAATGCACTACCTGGCATGCAGAAATAATATCACAAGCAGAGTAGAATTGCTTTCGATGATCACAAAACTCAGATTTGTACATGTAAATAACAGCTGCATGAGCAATTTAGCAGAAACAGAATTGCCAGAGCTTAGGGCATTTATGTTTGATGCATTTTATAGGCTCGTATTCAGTCCGTAAAGGAACCAAAAATAAAATCTCAAAACATGTAATTGTATCTATAACTTTCGAGAATTTGAAGCCATGAATTTATATAACAACAAATTCACAGTGTTTAACGTGTGTAAACGTTTTTCAATGATCTTCCCTAAACACCTGAGTTTATTTTTCTTAAAGAGAAGAACCTTCAACATGAGAAGTTAATAACAAGGAGCAGGAGGTGGAGGGGGAGCAACAGGATTGTTTTGTGTAGAGACAGAAGCACCGAAACATTAAGACCTTTAGGATACCACCTATTTCTGTCTTTCTGATGCCACTAGCTTTGCTAAAGCTATATAAAGTTAAATTTGGTACTCAGTGATTTAAAATTATTTTAAAAGGAACAAATACATGCGGCATGAAGAGAGCTTCCATTTTTCTGCTGCATGTATAAATCTGCTCTCAGTACTGCTGAGATGTACATGTAGCCACAGTAGAAAGGTAGGAAGCCTTTCACTCCTTTGGCAAGAAGTCAACAAAAGGCAGAGTCTTGACGTAATTATGAAATATATGTCAATGCTGCCATTTGAGATAAAATCCAGTGAGGTACAATTAGCTTCTAAATCCAAGGGGTCTCTGAACGATGTTAAAAAATGTATAGGGAAACACAGCAAATATTTGGAGATAATTAATTTTATTTGTGGGTGTATCTGTGTTTGGCTTCCCTCGGTCACAGGGAAATAACACCCATCCTTTAGACTGGATTTGCTGCGGGGGTTCCCTGCGAGAGTCCCTCACACCCAAGTAACGGCAGAGCAAAAAGAACATGTCTGCCCTCATTCAGTGCGTGCACACACCGTCTCACTAACACACACTGCTAACTGCCCTGGGGCTGCGGGCAGGGGGGAACAGCAGTGGGGAAAGAAAGGGCTCCAGCGACCATCGCGGTGACACATCACCACCTACAGTGATGGCCACAGTGCCCGCGAGTTCCTCACAGCCCGTTTGTGACGGGATTGCTGCGTCGGGTTTAGGGGCAGGAAGAGAACTTGCCTCTCTGTGGGTTATTTACTGTTTGGAGCAGATGAGAAATTGTGCGTTTTGGAGAAAGAGTCCAGATTTCTTTAGAGCTGCTAAAATTTGTTGTTCATGAGTCCCAAGTCCAGCCTAAATAGTATGGGAATACACCACCCCATTCCTCAAAGAAGGTAAAGTCACTTGTCCATCTAAATCTGCATTTTCGTGTTGGCATTGCTTTCTCCTGATACTTTAGAGCAAAAACAAAAAAAATCTTTGTGATTTACCTCATGGGCTGTGTGGGGCTCTGTATGAAGATGGAGGCCATTCCTGGTTCCCCAATGAACAAACACATGTTAATATTTTCCATTTCTTTACATACTGGCCAATAAATATATTATTGGGATACAAGAATTCAATTACTATTAAATTTAGCAAAATTACGTATTTTTGGCCTTTCCCGCTTGTCTTCTCTGTTGCCTTAACAGAGACAGATTTTGGATGCAATCTAAAAATTTGACTATTTTTCTTGCCTGCTTCTCACTGTCCATTGGAGAAGGCACAATACTCTCACCATTATCTTTGTACCACTTTGCCCTCTTCTCTGCAGTTTACCACAACAAATAGAAATGGCCTTAGCCTGAAATAGATTTTATTTTCTAGTAGGGCTACAATCAGCAATAAACGCCCATACGTCCAGGTATTTTTATATTAAGTTACAGTTAGAAACATAAGTATAATCTCTTCAGCTCAGTAATATGAATCTACAGAAATCTTCGGGTTGCTTTATCTTCTCCCCACTGTAATATCAAATTGGCTGGTGAAAGGATACTGGCAGTATAAGTCATTACAGGTCTGACGTTACAGTTGTTACACATTGCTGAATCTGTCAAATGAAAAGGGAGCACAAAGGGAATTTCCAAATGCAGCTGCTATTTCCCATTTGTTAAATCCTTTTATTACACCATATAAGTACACAGCTGGGAAATACTATGGAGTGGGAGTTAAAACAAAATATTTTGGCTTCCAGACATTCAGAATACACAAAGGGCTCAGTGGAAAGCAATGCCTGATATCAAAAGGGAGTGAAAGTTTGAAAACATTTCTAGCCAGTGTGGTTTTTTTTCTGATAATGAACAATGTAGTTTAAAGGTATCTTACATTACAGAAAGTGCTGCGTACCGTAAATGTTGGGTAAAAATGCAATTTTTTCACTAAAATTGCCCTCCTACAGTATCTTTTCTAAACTTAAGATCTGTACAGCCCTCATAGCAAATTATGATGCATACCGTGTGCTCTCTCAAATTCCAATGAACTCCTTAGTAGTTTTAAGGACAGAAAGGATGCAGGATTGTGCCCTTAATTAGATACCAGATAAAAGAGAAATTTTTCCTCCCCATATGTCGACACAGCATTCTTTGAATTTACTATCTTTCAACCAGACAACACACATTATTGATGCATTTTAATGACAGCACTACTGTCTTTACTTTCACCGTAAATGCTAAGAACAGGTGCTTCTTCAAATCTGCTTCTAAAGGATCCGTCTGGGAAAGGTCAGAAAGTGCTTACCTTCTGGGAATTCAGGTTTATTAAGTAAAAAAAGTGGCCACTAGCACAGCACCTATCTCAGAATTGCCCAACCCACCTTCTGGAATCTGTCTTTCTGGAAAGAAACATCTATCCTCCCTCTAAGGAGTATGAACATGTTTTCACCAGGATAGTTGCAGGCACCTCTGAATTCTTTTTTAGCAATATAAATGCCTGCTTGACTGAGATACTTCAGAGCAACTTTATGGAATTAATTGAGGCTTATACGTTTGCTCATAAAGAACATATATAAGTGAGAAAAAAAGTCATTAAAAATCGAACAAGGTACATAAATGATAGTCCCTCAAGGAGAAAAAAATTTTTTCCCCACTTCACTGTTGTGATCTCACCAGCTAAGTCACCTAACTGTAAATACACTTGGACTTTGCTCTGTACATTTTAGATCTCTTTTAAGTGTAACCAAAAAACATGTCTTAGAATTTCAGTCTTCACTGGTAGCCAAGCCTTGCAAATAATACCCAGCTTTGAGCTGGGGGAAAAAAAAAAAAATCTATTTGGTTTAGCTGAGAGGTCCCAAAATAAGGTTGGTTGACATATATCCACCACCAGATTTAAGCCAAGAGACTTGTGGAAACAGCTAATGATTTTTCAGGACATTCATCTACATATATAATGGAATATTTACTGGAAAAAGGAGATAGCAAAACCAGAGTGCTAAGTCCCTCAAGCAAAGTTTATGCACCTGTTCTGAAACATGATAGGCTGTGCACTGATTCGTGCCTGTCCAGAGGTACAGCGAGTGTTGACATGACAGTGCAGCATTAGGAAAGGAAACAGAGGTTGCTCTCTGTCACTGGGACTGCAAACCCCTTCAGAGCAATATGAGCACAACTGATCACACTGCACAAGGGCCAACCATCTCAGCTCACTCCAGGGCCAAGGAACAGGCTGAACCAAAAAAAAAAAAAAAAATATGCATGGGGGGGTGGCTGGAATCTGGGAGTTCCTTTCTCTCTAGGACATGGAGTAATTTTGTCAATGCTGTTGGTGTCCTAATATCAAAATTCCAAGAGTGCACCTGCCTCTCTGAATGAATGGAGAAATAGCTGATGAATTCACAGATTAATTTTTTCCATCAACAAAGTGGATCAGTCCTTTCTAGTCTGCATGCAGCTTGTCCTCCTGATAACACAGCAGTTAAAATTATTCTAATGTGCTTATTGCATAACTTGGGCAAAAGAGCGACTCTCTGTCCAAAATTCTGAATACAAGCCGTATATACAACTTACAACCTACCTTGCCAAATTGCTAAAATATAGTCATTTTTGTTTAAAGTGATTTTGCAGTTGAAATTTTGCCTTCTTTATGACAATCACCCAAATACCTAGGAATATTTTAGGCCTGACAGAAAGTTCTGCACTGGGTTAAACTGTGCATTACAGATTAGGTAGCATTTTTCTGGTTTGGTTTGATCTTTTGAATCAATTGGATTTTAGGAAAGAAAAAAACAACACTATATTAAGAAAGTAAATCTTATTGTGGTGCTATTATTTAACTAACTCTGGGCATCATAATACGCACAAAGAACTCTGGTATCTCTGTTGATTAATGCATTAGAATTATTATATCTAGTCAAATTTGAAATGAGACCATTATTGTTAGTGGTGTTAAAAAAATTCTGCAGTTGTGCTTAACATTATGGATATCTGCTGATTTGTACTGGAAAAAGAAAGATTTCCTGAAAAAAAATTTGCTCATAGATATTTAATAGAAATGGAGAAGAAATTTTATGAAAAGGCAGATTATTCTTTTTAAGCTGTCTGAATTTAAGGTTTTTAAAAGTCACTTTCCAGAGAGTCTGAAATTATGATGTTCTAAATTTACAGAACACCTGGCTGCTCCACATACCTCAATTCTGTTTCTGAGGAACACATGCAAGGAAAATAAATTGACTAAGATGCTCTGCCCATTCAGCCTTCATTCAGCCTGCTCATTAATTGCAGAGTTTTGGGGATGCAGAGACAGAGCTACAAGCACTAAATAGTTATATCTAGGCTACTGAAGAGAATAGGGATAATACTTCTCATCATTTCTAACGTCACTGTATACAAAGTGGTGACCTAGCTACTCATAACCACCTTTCCCCTCCACAAAAAGTTGTAATTCCCTGTAAACTCAGCAGGATGTCTGTGCCACCTAAAATGCCAGCTTCTTTATTGCTGTGTAAAGATATAATATTCTAGATTTGGTGGGTCCTGTTTCTGAGAGACAAGGAAAAAAATACATTAAAGTTTCTTCCTTCAGCACAACACTTTGCAGATGACAAACAGTTGTGAGCTACATCCTCCTGTCAGAAATTAATGCTTGAATATATGAGCTAGAAAGGTTATGACATAAATCTAGGTATGAATGAAAACATGATAAATAGATGCATTTCCTTTCAGAAGGTGAACTCATCAAATGACCTCATTCAAACAGACCTGTATACTTAAGTAGATTATACAATTGTAATTTACAATTACACCGCATGATGTTGATCTACTGCTGACACTTTAACATTTAAAAAGCTTTACACCTGAACACATCTTTCCAAATGGGAGTGAACAACCTCTTACAACGCCGGATTTGGAAAGCCCCCGTGAGGCCCGTGGAACTCACCATTCTGTGTTGGGCTGAGATTACTCCGTCCCACTCGGGATCCTGTTGGATGGTCGTGACCAGAGTCGGTAGCTCCTCGGAGTGAGGTTTGTTGTGCATTACATTGTGCAGAGGCAGATGAGAGGCCGCGTGCTGATCACTGTTGCCCTCTTCCTTGTCTCGTGATGCTAAGTCCTGGGTCATTGTTTCCTCTCCATCGGCTGCACACGCGAATGGAGAGGTAGCCTGCTTGGAAGACATTCTTCTACGAAACAAGAAAAGGAGACAAAAAGAAAACAGCGGTGCTCAGTGATAAAAAAAGAAAAAAAAAATCAAGCTCAGAACAGTCCTCTAAGCGCATCACGCCTGCCTAGAACGGTCACAAATTAATCACGTGCAGTCAACAGAAGTACTCTGAAAAGCACAGGTTTACCAGGGGACCTGGATCCAAAACTCTGAGGAAAAGTTTTCCTTGACGCCAAGACAGGGCCAGGGTTAAGTTATATGGCATCATCTTATTCATTTAGACTTGTCAAACAATATCATTTTCTCCAGCCATAAGAAAATAGTGATTTTATTGGTATTTTCATGTTGATTTTGTATGAGAGTTCAATTCTTTAAACTCTTTCTCCCATGAGCAACCTGAAGCTTATAAGCAAACATTTAAAGGAGAGAGCTCATCACGCTTACCTGACCTCATTCCTTGCAAGCAGAAGATGTTTTCTACACAGATGACAATAATTTTTAAATCCATTTCAAATTCTGCTAAATAAGTCCTTTTGCTGTTTGTTTAAAGCTGCTTTGAATCTGTTTGAAATTTTGCCCAGTTTTACCTTTCAGAAAGTGTTTTGAGGAGCTCATGTGAAAAGTGTTCTAAACCTGAAAGGTTTATTGAATGGATGGATAAATACCTCAGTAACATTTTACAGTTCAAACTAAAAATCTAAAATAATTATGTTTCCTTTCATATTAGGCATGAAGTACAGGATATAGCTCAACAAAATACTTTAAATTACTTAAAAGTGCAATGAATAAATGCATTGATTTATGTTAAATGCCTTTTCCTAATAATGGCCTCTTACTACCATCTCATATGCAAACAGAGCTTTTGCCACAGTTTCTGCACTTAGATGAAAATATTACTGACTTCAACTCAAAATCTGAAAACACTGTCATTTAAAATTTCTAGTAAGATTAACTGCAACTGTTAAAACAATCATTAATAAACCTGGAAAGCGACAGCTAAAATATATTACCTATTTTCCCAGGTTTTAGTAACTTTAGAATATCCTAGACACTGAAACTGCTGAGAAACTAAGGAATGAGATCTTCACCTTAATTGCTTTTTAACAATAATTGATTTCATACCATTTCTTTAAAAATGCACAAATCAGTTAACATAGGAAACCACATGAGCATTTTTCAAATTAGCAAATCATTAACTTGCTAGTACTGTTTCTACAGACAAATAAATACTGATTAAAGGGTCTGGAAATCTGAGACTAACAGTTAAATTTACAAATCTGTCACATGCTTTCATGAATATTACAGTGAAGGAAATATCAAGTGCAAAGAAAAATAATTAAGTTAATTCCAATTTAAACAGTAGTTTTTATGTAGCAGCCTGTGTTTCACATAGGATTTAACAGCTAATGCTAAATTTCTCACAATTAATGAGGGAGTTCAGATTTAGTATCCTACAGTGAAAAAAAAATTAATATAGGATCAACTAATCTAATTATGTACAGTTCAATATGAAAGTATTACAAGCTTTGAAGTGCTTTGAAACATATTAAAACACTGATACCTATTTAGAATAACTATTCTGTAAATAGAGATAATCCTGCCTCTTAAACTCGATACTGGTGGGGGAAAAAAGGTTTGTGTTTTCTTTAGGGAAGCCTAAGTGTAAGTGGGAGTCTAACATGAGTGCTGCCAATGAGCAGAACTGAGGAATTTAAACCGTGCGTTACATTCTTCCTATGCTAAAGAATTTGTGTTGATGCTACAGAGAACATGCCAAGAGTTCAGCAACCGGCATTATCGTGCGTACTTCAAAAGGTTCTGCCTCATAATTGCTATGATCCAAGATAAAATAAAACGGTTGCTTTCCCTTTTCTCATTAAAACAGTCACGTTAATGTAATCACTCACGTGAAAATATAAGTCGTGCTTTGCGTAATTTGAAAACCCGACACGAAAACTGAAAGTCACAATAAAGGTTTTTTCCTTTCTTTCACCTTCTCAACAGATCTCATTCCTGTTTCATACTGAACGAGCTTCTGTGTAAAGCAAGAGCTATGGCTGTTTCTTCACCATAAATTAATCATGACACAAAACTAGAAATGAAAATGTCTCTTAAGAATAATTTCAACTACAAACTGCACCAATGAATAATACTGCACAATCCTAATTAAACACAACTCTGCAGCTGCAAAAATAGGCTGAATCTGTCCAAAGCTACGAGTTGGCTTTAAAGGCTGGTTTGTTAGGGACTGTTTTCTTAAGGAAGGCTGGGCCCTCAGTCTTAATCAGCCAATAAATTATTTCCTGCAATTACATTAAATAGAAAATTATCTTCAAATTGGGAATGTTAATTGAAAATCAAAATTCAGACTGAAGTTTAGAAATTACATGCTGAATATAATTAGTCTAGAAAGGCTTCACCTCTATTTCATAAACAGGCTTTTGGTGTTTCCTCAATTGACCATTCAGCAAAGCTATCTACGGGTAATGCACTATAGGGGAAGCATTTTTTCTTTGACACATACACTAATGTACTTTCCTCTTATTCATGATGTTTTAAACACGATTCAATAAAAATCTCTATTCAAGTTCTGTTAAGTTGATTACATAGAGAAAAGGGACTTTGTTAACACTAAAAATAAAATTATATCAGTGAAGTTCCATTGACTAATAATCTCAAGCCAAGCCCAGCAACTTTTTTCTGTACAGGAGTAAGAGAACAAACCAAGGGTAAGGTTCAAATGCCTCCTAGCTCCACCTAGCCTTTTTCCCCACTGCTGCATTATGGACAGATACCTTCCATGCTGCACTTCAATCAATCACCTATAGTCTTGGAGCCTGGAAGGGAAGGCAGGCTCAGGCAGGCCTCCCAGGCACTTGCTCTCCTCATGGCATAATTTTTAGGGGTGTATTTCACTTCTATTTTCTCCAAAGCTTTGTTAAAACAACTAGATTTAATGGTAACCTTTTGGGGGTTTGGTTATTAGATTTGAAACATTGAGTAAAAGAAGGGACAGAGGTGTAGGGCCTGTTAGATTACACCCTCCACCTTCTTTTCCCAGCACAATCATTAACTCAATGGATATAATTCATTTATACATGGCTTTTGAGGGTGTCCAGTTATGCCTGGGTTTGCAAGCAGTAAAGCAGAGCAAATTTAAACTCTGCAGATGGGTGTTACCCAGCAATTTGGGAGAATTCTGAACACATGGTTCCATCAGGTCAAAAGGCAGAGTTCAGTCAATAACTCCAAGGCCTCATTCAATTCCAATGGAGAAGACTCTGGCCCAGTTGAGTAGTTTATGTTTATGATAAAATTAAGCGGTGGAACAGCGTGTTGTGTTAAAATATTTCAATGTTAAAATATGAGCATGAATAGCAGTCAAATTTTAAGCCATAACAACTTCCCAATTTTATGTTTAAAATATTCAAAATGCATTTGCTAAAATCCCTGCTGAGAGGGAAAAAAAAAATCAATATTCATAATAAATAAGGCTTGTAAAAGGTATCAGAAATTTACTAATTTCCATTATAATTTATTTTATTTTTTTCTCTATTATCAATTAAACTCACTGGAATGATTTTTTTAAAAAAAAAAAAAGTTTCTGATAAAAAATATCTCCCTAGTTATAACCCCTGCAAACAGGGGTTTATAATGGAAGTGCTGACACAACCCTAACTACAGCAGCGCAAATGGTGCCGCTATAATACACAAAATCAAGTTCTATTATTCTAAACTATCCTCGCTCGGGGGGTTTTCTTTACTGTGCTCCCAGACAAACTGCTGAAGCATGAAAAATTTAAATGCAATCAAGTGGGTCCAATTCTACTTTACTAGAACAAGTGTCTACAGTGGTACAATCTTAAAAGAAGATGCAACAGATTTGTTTGGTGCTTTTCTTTCTTTTTTCTTTTTTAGCTGTTTATTTATAATACTGTGCAGTGGAGATAAAATAAGAGAGGAAATTACACTCACATTATATCAGTATATTGATTACACAGCACACAATCAGAAAGAAAACTACATTGTGAAATTGTTGCTTTGGTTAAATTGACAGATTAGCTGAACACAGCAATCAGTAAAGGTGGAAAATATATCTAATGGGCATGAGAAAAGGTTGAAAAAGGCCCTAATTAACTGAAGTCCTATCACCTACTCAAGTTTGAGAATTTAAAAAATCTTGGTTCGTATTTTCCAACATTAGAATAAATTCTATCTCGTTTTGAACTCGAGACATAAACAAAATGGGATCATTTATCAAAAGGTCAGTAAAGCTGAGGGACTGGACCCCAAATTCAATCAGCCTCAATACCAAGGTAGTAAAGCTCAAATTGAACTGCTAAGGGTTTTTTTTACCTATAAAAAGCTAAATGCAGTCCCCAAACAGCTTCATTTGCTATAGATATGACCTGATTTTTTACTTTAAACCCGAGAAGACATTCTCTCTGCCATAATGAAGACTGCCAGTCAGATTCACAAAACACTGGTTTTCCTTTTTTCCTACAGCCAGTGCGTGCTATACCTTTCTAAAGGCAAATATTAATCCTTTTTTTTTTGTCTAAGGTTTTTCTACGGTCTCAAATTCTTCAAAAAATTGGCATCCTCTTTTTCAAAAAAATTAGCTGATAGCCCTGACATGAAAGGTTTCCAAAGCCTGAAAAATCTTCCATCCCTCTTGACTGCTCAAATGATTAAATGTTACGGTAGAAACTAAGGCGAGACCTGGAGTTTCAGCTGCCAGACATTTCAGAATCAAGCCACAAAGTGTAACAACAGACAACAACAATGCAATGGCCCAGACACTGTTCCAAAAACATATAAACTGAGCAAGAACGACGAGATATATGACAAAGCAGACTTGTAGTTGGCTGGGCACTCTCGCTTCTGCTCTGCTCCACCCTCACAAAGCATTCATAAACCTAAAGGCATGTCTACATTGCAGCCACATAAATGACTGCGTTGTAATGCTCAGATATCCAAACTAATTTTAAACAAGCTTGCTTCTGATAGCTCTCCAACTACAGTAGCACGGTGCTCAGATGGACTAATTCATCCTGCTTTAGTGACTGCAGTGGAGACATAACCCAGGTCTACAGCTCCAACAGTAGATTGGAATCAGATTAGATTAGAAATATATTCGCTTACAGAGCTTTTATGAACAGTCTCCATTCCTTTTCCCCAAAGTGCCAGATTAAAGTACTTAAGTGCATGATTAACTGTAAGTATGCAAGCAGTCCACTAATTTCAAATTGGACTACTCTGTTTCAAAAAGTTAAGCACATGTCTAAGTGCTTTGGTGACTCCAGAACTAAATAAATTAAAAGAAACCATTTTTAGAAGTACTCATAACCTTTTAAGCATTTCCTTCTAAACTTTTAGGCTAACCTCGTGTTCATAAGTAAAAAAAAAATCAGCCACAGCATCTTATCCCTTCCCACATTTAAAATGTGCATACTCCTCTCATAATATTAAACATGGTTACAGGACCCTCCCTCACGGGTCAGCACTCAGCTTTGGGGTACACAAGATGCATTATAGTTCAGATAGACTTAAAGAAAAATGAATGTGCTTTGGCAATAGCCAAGATATTTTGCAGCTCTGCCCCTGTAAAACAGTGTTGTGTAGGCAGAACCCAGTAACGTAACTCACTGTGAAGCTAATGCTGTGATCTTTCTGCCATTTTACAATAAACAGCTATTTCCTACAATTATGAAATCTCATGTCTCTTTTCATGGAGAATTAGGAACACAATTGAACAGTTAGTAGATTTCATTTTCCTGGGGCCCCACACCCCAACATAAATCCCCGTGATCGAAGCCCGAATAGCTTGAGAAGGCAGCAATGGGAGAGAATCTCTGTTTCTGTTCCTGGCTGTGAGTCACAAGCAAGGCCTCAGGCCAATCAGCTGTACTCCCTCAAGCTCTTTCTTGGCTTCATTTTGCAGGAATTCTACATGAATTAGTTACATATAGATCATAAACAGCATTGCAAGATTAGAGATTTTATGGTAATCGCAGGAACCACCTTGGAAATAAAAGGGCGGGAGGAGGAGTGGAAGCAAATGTGATTCAAGAAATGACAGCTATAATGTTAACTGAGCACCCAAATCTCTGGCTGAAATAAGCATCAAGCTAAGCAATACACCCACGGCTTCCAAGATACACACTCAGCTATTCTTGCATTTGTTTTTCCAATCCAGGCAAATTACACTTCTGCTAATAGATACGAATCCAAATCACAAAGTTTGACTTCAGATTCAGACTTCCTCAAAGCTCAGAGGGTTAAGAATAACTTTTATGGTGCTTCTTCTCATTTGGAAAAAAAAAAAACAACATGAGGAAAAAAAAACCCAGCTCCTTGGAACTTTTTGGAAAGCCTTTCTCTTATGTTCTGCCATTAGAGTGACCTTCCCAGCCATGCAGCCATGGTGAACTACTAGGATTAGAGAATGAGCTCTTGTCTATTCACCTAGTTGTTGAAAACCTCAAAATAGATGCAGCAAAACAGCCTCACAGCCCCTCAGGACTTTCCAGTGAAACTCCAAAGTATCTGTTTGGATTCATAAAATGCCAGAATTACAACCTATCTTTTTAGCAGGCTAAATACTCCATTCTCTTTATCCACTACCAGAAGCTTTCACTGAAAATGCCTAAGGTAAATGAACCCACATTGGAGGCAGTAAAAGGGCAGGGAAAGAATAGTCATTTAGCACCTGGGATGTGCTCATCTTCAGTCGCTGTAGTTAATATTTTCTATCGTTTATATTTAGCTGACAATATTGCTGTCACTTTATTTAAACAGCTTGAGACTGTTCTTTGGACTGGAGCTCATATGCCCTGGAATGCTTTGACTCATGAATTGTTTCTCCTGATAATGTTACATCACGTAACCACCTCTGTTTAATTGGTTGGTATTAGCTTCTCGGTGATGGCTGCCTTTAAAGTCCTATGACTGGGCCATGTGTCTCTGGATATCCAATTTCTTACTGTTGGAAAAAGAAAAAAAAAAAAAAAAAAAAAAAAGGCAGTACTGACTTCCAGCTATCTTTACCAATAATTATGGGAACAAGAGTGAGCGTGCCAAGAATTTATCCATCAGCAACTTATTAGGATTTGTTTTTCTAGGCAGCAAGTAAGAGAATATACAATATAAGTAAAAGAAATCCTTAACAATAAAATTAAAAAACAATACTTGCTATAAATAAGCATTAATCCACATATTTTTATGCATCAGAATGACTTAACTGTTTATCTGGATGATTATATAAATGGTTTTGATAAAGGATGCCTAAAAATACCAAGAAAAACTTATTTTAGAATGTTTGAGACTTTGAGACTTTACACAGAAGACAAAAATACATTTTTTTTGTCCCTTACAAAGCCAGTTAAGAAGATGTTCTAATAACTAAAAATCTTCTTGACCATACTTAAATCTGGTGGGCATAAGTTCCAGAAAGGTTCATTAAATCTTTTCAATGCTCCATGAGAAACATGCTTCAATGGTAAGATACAGTATTTTTATATTTTTCCCCTCCCACTTTAAATTTTCAGGAGTTGCTTAAGATTCCACGTAATGAGTTAAAGAGTTAATTTTCAATCCTACAGGTGTGAAAGGTCACACGCCATCTCTCTGCATTTCAGAACAGCAATATCAATGCAGTCAGACTTCTCTCTCCTCCTCCCATGTTCTGCTCCCTCCTTTCCACATTTTTGGTTCTCATCTCTAAGTCAAACCAAGCAGCTCAGTAGACAGAGAAATGAAGTATCAGTTTCAGGCTCACCTGTAGCACTAAAGCACCAAATTAGTACCTCCATGTAACACAAAACAATGGCTCTGCAGCTCAGTTACAGATTTGTCTTTTTAATAAAAACCGTACACTACAAGCCTAAAAACACTTCTAGCAGGCAAAACATTTCTGATTCAGTGGAGGTTATGCAAGCATCAAAGCACTTAAATATAGGTGCCAAACCACATTGCCAGGAGCTCTTAGTATTGTGAGGTACTGTTACCTGACAGCTCAGTGAATATAAAATTGCTTGTTTCTCCAACTGAAGACAATCAAATTGTCACCTTCCATTGTAATAATACACAACTTGAGATCAGCAAAGTGCCAACACAATTACCAGGAAGAAACAAAATGTAACAAAAATATCAGATCTAAAATTCTCCACAGGGTAAACACTTCCATCTGGCTATTCACACACACACACACACACACAAAA
>VZTF01002084.1:59491-64491 GCA_013397755.1 Cnemophilus loriae
AAAAAAAAAGAGAGAGATTCAGATGAGAGATTTTATTCTCACTATCAAATATCCTAGTGTTATTTAGCAATAAGATTTATTTTTAAAATAGAAAAAACAGCTAAAGGAGGTGATTCATGAAACTCTAAAAATAAACAGGTCAGAACCGTGCTGGGATTTTACTCACATTTAAAGTATTGCAAGGGTCAGCAGAGTTGCTGGGGACAAGCATACGTATCTGTATTGTTGTTATCATAAACTCATATATGAGAGGTTTCATAAAAATTAATTCTAACTGGCACACGGCGTACTTTGGCACGAGCTACACATGACGTGCCACTTTTATTTGTTTATTTAAATGACTTCACTCTAAGAACTGAAAATGAAGTTTGAACTGCAGTCTGCCTCAGAACTGGGACTTTCAGGATATTAAAAACCTGAGGAAAACCTTTGAAGGAGGTAATCTGAATACATGAAAAATAGCATTTTCACCATATATTTCTTGAGGTTATTCAGCAAGTGGCCTACATATTCAGGAGTGAAATTTGCATTCTGGTGATGCAGAGATCTAATAACCAGAAATTGTTTTATATCTACAGTAGCTCTGGGCATCCTACAAACTACAAAAGAGTGTCCTAGGTAGGATATATACATGGAAAACTATTTTCATCTGGTTCACAGAAACGAAACTAAACTTAAACCCTTTTTGAAAAACTTGCACTGTAGAGTGATATCATGGATTTTCTTTTCTGTGTTGATATTCCATTCACTACTAACACACACAAAATTCCTGTACGTTTATTGATTCAAATGCACATTGCCTTCACATGCTCTTTAAAGTTTCACCAGATATGGGCAAGTTGGAAAAGAAAAGAGCAAACTATGCAAAGCCAAGAATCTGTCTTTGACATCAACTTTTCTCTGAAGGACTATTAAGGAATGGCAGTAATGGTCAAGGAGCTTTTTTCCACCCTGCACAGCTGCACCAGAGCCAGATATAATCCTAACCCTTTGGATAAAGCAGGCACAAGGACTACTTAAACACATTGTTAGCCTTGCAGAAGAGGATAAGATGCAGCTCCACGTATCCAACTGGGAATTCCTGCTGTGCCTTGTCTCAGGTGCTGCATCCACAGGAGCTCAGGTGCAATACAGAAAGGCTGGATTTTCCAACTGCAACCTGCTCCCAGGCTTTGGCCTTCAATGGTTGCTCTTGTGCACTGCACTGATTCACACAACACAGCACCAGTGGGAACAGAGGAAGAAAGGAAGGTAGCAAAAACCCGAAACAATTTTAAAGGCCCAAGTATTTTGGTCAGATAAACCATAACTAGACACAATGCCCATTTTTCTACAACTTTGGGAAGTTCTTTCGGGGTCCTTATAAACAGGCTTTTAGAAGGCAGCATTGTGCACAATATTGCTTTGTTTTAAACTAAGGTCTACACAATATGATCATTACCTGTGTGCACAATGGGAACCCTAAAACGTGATTACAGACCCCTGCAGGAACCACCTCATTCACCAGTGAGCTGCAGCTACTGCTGGGAGAAAGGAGACGGTAGTCTGAAGCAGAATACTGTTCAGAAAAAGATTACATGCGTAGCTAAAACTACCCAGGAAATATTTGAGAAATACCCTTATTCGATGGGCAGTGTGGCCAAGAACAACAGTGTGGTAACATCTCTTTTTCTCGCCCCAAACTCTCCACTGCTTGGGCTGTGCAACAGCACGGGACCCTTTTCTTTCTATTTTAATTACCTTCACTACAAAAATATGAAGGAAAAAGGTAAATAATTACAACAGTCTAAGAATTCAAATAAAGTAAAACAAAACATTTTCTCCTCTATTAATTAAGCTAATCAGCTGCTATTAAGTGCAAACAATTTAAAGTTCAATTTATTGAGACTTTGGACCTCCTACCCTTTCACAAACTCCACGGGTGAAATATCTACCAATTCTGACTGCCTTTAAAAAAAGCCTGAACTAATAAGACATTGTTATTCAAAGTCTTAGTATGACATACTTAACATCAAGTATTTTAACTGTTATTTCATTTAAAAAATAAATTGTTTAATACTAGACAGATTCCCAAAGAAAGTTTTGTATTTTTTAAGGAATTCACTAAGGTAGCTGGACTAGGCACTAAAGAGAATCAGAGAACATTAAAAAGTAATTGTCACAGGTGAAACTCACACCACTTCACTATTCAGCTTGGAGAGACCAAGCAGCAGCAGTCCCTGCATGCAGCACTCTGAAACTGCATCAATTTGCAGTTGTAGTTTGCAAAGCAAACTACAAACTCTCCCTGTCTTCTGGTTTCAGTTAAAAGCAAAGCACCACAAAATTGTTAAAAAGAAATAATCTGCAATAACTGAGGACCCTCGACTATCCCGCTCACATGGAAGGTTGTAGAATACAGCATCTGCTCTCTAACAAGGAGAAGGAAACACGCATATCAAAATCAATCATAAGGGTAAAGGTGCAGAGTGCCCAGGCTCTGAATTGCTCCACATTTCTGAGTGCTCAAAGTTCAGTGTTAGTAATTTTAAATGTGTCAAAGAACATAATGAAGAACAATCATCAGAACACAAAAGAAAACACAAGCCAGCGCACAAACCAAAAGCTCAGATAAAGTTGTTTCCAGGTAATTAGAAAGTAAAAAGACCAAAGGTCTAAAATGCAGACTTAAAATATTGTCAGTCATTTTAAATATTTTTACCATTACCCTGCGAGTGATTTTAGCTAAAATACTGAGATATTCTTTTATAACTTGTGATGCAGCATGTTTACCATTGAAATATACAGCATCTTATTGTGGTTTTCATCTCTGACCTATTTTTTCCTATATATTAAAGATAAAACATAGGATCTGCATTTGTAAGGAATTCTTGTCTTCTCAAACAGTGCCAATTTTTTGCTCAGGGCTATATTTTGTAACAGTTTGCCACTTATGTTTATTGGTAATAATTTATAATAGACGAGTAAACAGTGCATAATATGTGCAGCCTATCACTTCTAAACCCAGATTTGAACAGTTTCATTTTCTCATGGACATTTGTTGAGGGCTCTGTTAACAATTTCAAAAGCTGTGCCATGCAGAACATAATATATACATTACATACACACAGATTTGCAGGCAGGTTTAGCTGGTACAGCTGTCCTCACTACCACGAACCATAAACAAGATAGTCCATTGCCTGTGGTTCTAACCCAAATATGAATCGAACTGAAAAGAAATGTATCTTTTAATCCAGGAATTACAACACAGGCAGACTTTTGTTGCAGACTTTTGAGAATGGGTCAGATCCTCAGACGCTGTAAATCAGAGCAGTTGTATTGAGGTTAACTCAATCCTATTTATCCACCTAAAGATGTATCCTTAACAACTTTTCTTGGCATTGAAAATTTACATTGGGTCTTTTTGCAGTATGGAATTTCTGTGTTTTCCGTGAAAAACTGACTACCAATATTAGCAGGAATCATATGACGCGATAATATTCCTCCAAACACTCATCGCAGAGAAATGCAAAAAATAGTAAGGTAGATTAGAAATAGTAGCAGACTGTATCCATTGCTCTCAGTATTTTTAAAGTGTGTTCCTCTTGAACTGATTCAAAATAACAAGATCTCTTCACTCACACAGACAAGCACTTTAAAAAAAAAAAAAAAAACAAAAAATTACTTCGCCGACTGGCATAAGAGCTTATAGCAGATCGTAATTTGGGGAAGAATCAAACACGAACTACTAAAACAAAAATAATTTACGTTTTAAATTGAACATGGATCCTTAGGCTGCCACTTGGCAAAGCTCTGCAGTCCAGCAGCTCCTGTGGAGCAAGGTCATGAAAGAGATGAGGGTCATCCAAATATGTAAGACCCCCAGCACAGCAGGCACAAACTCTGCACTAATTATTTGAGGTCACTTCAGTTCCGAGCACACAACCGCTCTGGCAGCCTCCCCATGGCATTAGCACCACGCAGAACAGGGCTGAGGTGACAGGACCAGGGCAGGTGCCCATCAGGCCATCAGGAGGCACACATTTGGGCAGACAAAAATAAAGTGTGAAAACGGAGACAGCAAAGACCCTTACGGTTTCTTTCTGCTGAATCATTTTTGGTCATTGAGGTTTTGGTAGCTGATTCAGGCAGGGAAAAGCCCTACCTGAGCAGAAACTGGAGCTCACAGGGCCACCCGAGAAGGAGGCAGATTTGGGGTGAGCCCTCATCTTTTCAGCAGAGAAAAGTAAATCAGTAAATCAGTAAATTTTCAGTAAATCTCCAAGAAAAGGCACCTCTACAAAGAGGTTCTCTTACTCTGAGACTGTACCCTGGTTGTTTTTTCATAGAAGGTAATGAAGCAGTCTAATATTTGGCAATCAGCACAACTTCTCATGTTCCAGAAATCTCAAAATATCTTCACCTTTACTGAGCAACTCTCTCAGCACTCTTGCTTTTACAAAAGAAACTGAGACACAGAGAGTTTAACAAATTAACCCAAGGAAACAAAGAAAATCAAAAGTACACAGGACTGGACTAACAGCCCTTCCCAGCTCCCTGTGAAAGGCATAACTTGCAGCAAAAGATGAATCTCAAATCAGGCTCATAATATGTTCACAACCAAACAAGTACCTTCTCACTAGCAGACAAAGAAATCTTTCCTTACAATCACTTATTTCAGTGAATTGACGTGCAGAGTTGTATTTGTTTCTATGGCTTTGTCATTATCAATTTACTATACCATGTCACAAGTTACAGCTTACTTAAAGCAGCCAGTAAAGGCTGGGAGAAATGTTTGTTGACACTGAGTAGTGAATTCCTACAAAACCTGACTGCACTTCTGCACTGGCAAGGGCTGATCAAAGTGATATGAAACTGAAAGCTCCCACACCAGGATGAACACCACGTTAAGTACAAGTTCAGAAAGAGGCTGGGGATGAAAAGCCAGTTCAAAAAATACAAACTGGATAATAAAATAAAAAAGGAACATATATTTTTAACCAATAGGCACAACTTGTGGG
>VZTF01002084.1:66991-124719 GCA_013397755.1 Cnemophilus loriae
AGTTTGCCAATAGGTCGGGAATAATAAAAGCAAGCATGCATATGGATTCAATGCTCTGGATTTACCCAGCACTGGTTAATGGTTTCTATAGAGATGGATGTCAATCTGCCTGGCCTTTCTTGTGTCAACAGTCAGCTACAACAAGGAAGATCATGGCTTTTGCCTTTGATTAGAAGTGGTATCTTTCCTCAGTTTACTGAAGGTCACAGTATTTGCCACAAGTTCTCTCTTATTACAAGTTCCCTCTTATTACAGATTTTATGTTGAAAAGCGTCTGTTTACAAAGCAAAATAAAAAGACAATTATTTTTTAAAGTTTGGAGTCAAGAGGGTGTTAAATCTACACTGTGTGCAAAGTTTTCCTGTCCACACTGCAAGGTTTTTCATCTCAAATGCAGCTTGTTCAAAAATTGACAGAAATATTTGCATAATGCTAATGAAGCTGTCAAAAGGTAACAGTGGCATAGTACTACAACCACATCACTGCCAACTTTGTAAGTTCCTTGAAAGAGTAGAGACTTGTGTTCTTGTCTCATGCTAACTTGAATTGGAAAAAAAAACCCCTCATTTTCATTGCAAGATGCCACCCAGGCTTTTATTTAAGTATTGTCAGATACTTCATCTCATTGCACAAAAACACGAAACACAATGAAATGCAGAAATATCACGCCAATAACCAAACATGTAAAAAACGGACTACTTGCAGCAAATATATAAGAGAAACATTTTCAGGAATTTCCCTTAAGGCAGCAGTCAAAACCAAAATCCATCTTGCTGCTCGTGTTACCTCAGCCCATGTTAGCCTGCCAGCCCATCTCTAGCAGCTGCCTGTTTCACACACCCAGAATATAACCAATAAGCCTGCCAGTGTGGCATTATAAGTTAATGTGAGAACTAGAGGGGACAGTTTACTTATATAAGTATTAGGTTTAAAAGTCCTGCCTGGAGCAAAAGAACTAAATCTTTTATGCTTCCAAGAGAGACACTTTCACATTAAAGAGGTTTTGGAGTAGTTTGGAAGGGAGTGTTAAAGTCTGAAGTTCTGTCTGTCCTCCAGGATGGGTTGGTCCTTACAGGCTGTGGTGCTGCTTTTATCACTTTGGAATGATGTCTATACATCAGTGCTGCCAACCTGCTCCAGAAAAGGCTGCAGTTCTTTTGTGCTGACTACAGAGAGGGACTGATCTACGTCTAGATGAAGCAAATGAGGAGATGCCAGCTGCCTGTAAAGGTTTTAAGATGTGACACATACTATGCTAACTGTTTTGGTGGCAGTGGGGATTTTCTGTGTAGGAGAATGGGGTGAGCCCAATTTTGAAAAATAAGAAATATTTTACAGCGAAATCATGATAGAGCAGGGAAATGAAGGAATTAGTTGTTATTTGCAGTTGTATTCTATATATGCCATTTTAATAAATGGTGGTATATGAGTTTGTGGTTTACTGTTAGCTCACCCAAAACAAATGAGTGTACAAATAAAAGATTAAGTTAGTTTATACTCCCTGCCTTTCACAACCTGAAGTAACAAGGACGAAATGGAACAGAAATGGAGTTCCCCCTGTCCTCTGCACTTGGACATCCAAGCATCCAGGGAACAATGTACAGGGATACTGAAAAGTCCTTCCTCAGCTGGAGAGAACGTGGGGCGGGAGCGTGCTGATACACAAGCAGGAGGATGCCGTGAGGAGCTCCCACCCTGCGGCTGGGATGCAGCGCCTGACGGGTGCAGGGGCACTGGCAGTGGCCCAGAAGGAAGGGATGGACACTGCAGGGCTGACAATCCTGCCATGTTTATGAGCTGTAAGCTCCAGGAAATGTTCCACATAGCCCTCATAGTTCTCTGCCTTTGGACTTCAACGCACATGCGTGCACACACTTACACCGTCCCTTCTTAAATTTCCTTTGAGGGTTCCATGTACTGCTGTTTTTCCCTCAGGAGCTGCTTCTCCCGTGCTCTGCTCTGCCATCCATAGCAGCCAGTTGCATGCACTGGGCACAACGCATTTTGTCACTGCTTTGGGGAGACGTGGCCATAGAGTGAGATGTACAATATTGACCAAGTGGTCTCACTGAAGTTATCGCTGATCTAAAAGATAAGATAAGGAATTCATTACATATTCCCTGCTCTCACAAAAAGCACCATTTCCAGGTCCAATGGGTCACTTATCACCTCCTTTGAGGCCTATAGCTCTACTTGTAATAAGATTAACAAAAAGAGATCTCAGATAGCACTGAATAAATAGTCAGCTTGGGTAAGAAAAAAGAAAAATAAATTCCAGAAGGTAACTTCTTGTGGCTCTGAAGAGACAGAGCATAGATCTGTGAACTGAGCCTAACAGCAAAATGAGGAGAAATCCCATGTGAAACTGGATTTATACACACATGAACATACGTGTGTAAATACATAAATGTATGTGTCTACTTGTACATATCTTTCTTTGTCCATACATTATTATATATTAGATTCAAGTCCTAACTGCAAAGAGAATGTGATCCATCCTTGTGGCTTTTTTCCCTGTGCCCTGTTGTCCAGATGTAAGTTGTGAAACACATCCAAGTTCCTTAGAACACGGAGTGTCGAGCCAGGCAGTTCAGGCTGAGCTGTTCCAGTTATCACCCCATTGAAAACGAACAACAAATTCAAATAACAGAGGCTGTGTTTGATTCTGGATCTTTCTGGGTTTTCTTTCTCTAGTTCCCACCCCCACAGTCTCACCTCTCTCCCACCCTTCCCTACTTACCATAAAGTTATGATGCCCTTTGCTATAATAATGAATGGAATTCCCAGATTATTATTTTAGGGGTTTAACTGATTCTCAGTGGTTTTCATGTGTTTAGCATTTATACAAAGAGGCTTTTTCATATGTCTTTCAGCAAATATACAAATAGGCTTGGAGTCAGTATTCATTTTAATAGTTTCACCAGATAGTCACATTTATTTTCAGAGATTTATTTTTTTTCTCGTTGCACTTATGCATCAGTCTGCATGCAGCTGTGCTACACATCCATCTATAAATCTGGACCTAGCATCAGCAAGCAGAATATCTCCATCCTTAAAGTACTCTTTATACGAAGACTTATACCTGCACAACGCTCATTGCACGAAACTCTAAATATATAGAAGAGCAAGACTGTTGGAACCTCACTTCGTCTTCTGTGTGTTATTTATTTCCAGGTAACCTCAGCTGAGAGCTTTCTGATGCTGTCACGATGGCCAATTTTATACTGGCCTTTTTTCCCAATACAGATGTGTGACTATTTGCCTTTTCTTTACCTCTCTGTAAATGCCATATGGACAGAAATCATTGAGTCACCAGATCATACATTTATTTTTCTGATATATTATGCTGTTTGATGTCATGTTGACATGTAATTGATGTTGGTTTTGCTTTTTTTTGTCTTTGTTTTGTTTCTTGGTTTCAATAAAAAGAGAATTTAAAAAAGGCTGTAGAGTGATGATTTAAGGCACTGACAGACATGAACATAGTATGCATCTCTTTTATGATGTGCTGCTGAGTAAATGGGTATATTTCTAGCTTCAGATAACATATAGGGGACCTCTGAATTTTTACTGTATAGTGAAGTATTTGTATAAGCCTAGCCTATAACCTCAAAAGAACTTCTTTCACTTGCAAGAAGTACATACAGAACGTGTTTTCAATAAGGGCTTAACCCATGATTTAAGAGTCAATAAAGAAAGATTTTCCATAAAGAAATGGGAAAGCAACAATAGAAATAAAATACAACATACCAAAGATTAAATATGTTCCATCAGTACAACAGTGTCTTTGTACGGTAAAGAGCAGAAGGAGATGATTAATAGTAAAATGGTATATATGTCAAAAGAAAAATAAATGCAATTTAGACAAAGTACACACTTATTAACAGAGAACATCATTTGCAGTTATTCAGATGGGAGGAAGGCAAGGATGAAACTAGCAGAGAATCTATTTCACAACGTGAAGTCACATTCATCTTGGTTCAGGCTTCCCCCCCTCTACAGCTGCAAAATAAAAATACTGGTGAAATCCTTGCTGACATAAAATTAATGCCTAAGTACCCAGCAACTTCAGCAGAATCAGGATTTCACTCAAGATATTTTAAGGTGCAGCTTTACTAGGCAGACCTCATGGATCACCAGTGGGAATGGGTCCACACTTCCCCCTAGGTTCCCACACTGCAGGCACCACCAGCTCCAACAGCCTTGGCACCAGACCTTTCTACAGGGGACCTGAGGCTAAGGAGTGCTTCCTACTCATCCTCCTCCTGAATGGCTACTAACAGGGTCAGAGATGCCTGGGGCTCTCCCAGGTGGCTCTACCAGGCACTGGGGTTTGAGGCATGGGGAGGAAAGGAGGGATGGAGTAAAACGAGCCCAGAGACCACATTAAGCTTAAACCAGTGAAAGACAGATTAAGGCGCCTGATGGACCGAATATCTGCCCAGCACCAACGAGAAAGTTGTCACCTGACACCAACTGAAAGGTTGCAGAGGAATTATTTTGGCGTGGTAATATACTACGAGAAGATTTTGGGAATGCCTCCTCTAGATTTGCCAGAAACCTTATGAAAACGACCAGATGCAAACTTAGTGTTTCAAACATTCCGAGTTTTGAGCTAGAAAGATACAAATATGTTATCAGCTTGTATCACTCTCTGCAGAACCACAGGGCCCCCTGAAGGTGCCCCAGCAGCGTGCCAGTCCAGCCTGTTTGTGGAAAACACCTTCCACAATGAAATACAATTACAACCAAATATATAAAAATGGGAAAGTACAAGGCAGAAAGAAAATGACACTCTATATGATACCTCCATAAACTCTGCCCACAGTGCTCTAATATTTCCAAATAAAACTACACAAAATAAATATGTTTTTACAAGGCGGGGAAGAAAGGTGAATTTTAAATGCAGAAGAAAGTTTGGAGAAGTTGCAAATAAAAAGAAAACAAAGTTTAAAACATAAATTTTTGTTCCACATTAATTCTAGAAATTTCTACCACTCCTACTTTGCATACATAGTTACACACAAAATCAGAAAGAGAAACAGAAAGAAAACAAGAGTTGTAATTCCCCCAGTAATTACCTGGAAAAGAGCCTTACTCTCCTGATATATGGTCTCAGAAGAAACCAGAGAGGGAATTAAAGCCTATAATTCATAATATACGTGGGTTTAGGGCACGTGAGATAGAAACACGGACAAAGTGGTAGATCTGAAATATACATCTCAAAACACCCACTCTCAAAGCTCCTTTTTAACTACCTCTCTCAAAATCCTAAGATGTCCCAAAAATATTTTGATTACGGTCTAATCTATTCTATGTGACCCTTGCAGAAATGATTCTTTGCAGCTCTGGCAAGTTTCTTTCTCTACCTCTTTTGTGAGATGAATGGCTCCTTCCACTTGTGAGGAAGTTCTCAGGATCTCTGCATTATAGGACTATTATTATCAGAACTCATTGAGCTCTTGCTGTGTTCACAGATTTAAATCTGAAAGCCAGAAATTATAAACATATACCTCATTCAAGATAGTACACGCAAGCACACATTATACAAATTATTTCTGTAGTGTACATTATAGCTACAAAAAGAATGACATCAGAAACCTTTATTAGCATCAGACAAGAGCCTCAAATCCTAAATCAGCTCACACAATTTCCCTTTTTCTAAACTCCCTTTGATTTTTTTGCCTTTTAAATCCAATTGCTGTACAAGTTGGTGCTAGATGCTCCTGAAGTCACACAGAAATTTATCCATTCCGTTTAAACCATATTATCCTGATATAACATTTCTATGTGGCAGTTCAATGGAACACCACAAAGATCACCCAGGCACTGCCCAAATTGCCTGCCATCTTGACACTCCTACAATTTTAATCCCAGTTATCAACTCTCTTCAGGATTTTATACTTTTTGGAAACAGGTATTTCTGCACCTTTTAACTAAACCTCAAGCCTGCCTGAACTGCAGGACATGGATAGAAACATTTAAACAAAAATGCTCCAATGTAATCCCAGCAAGAAAAAAAAAATCACCAGAAAGATAATGAATAAAAAGAACTCAAAAACTTAACTGAGCATTCCCACTTGCTAAGATTTTAGGTGGAAAATAACACTGTATCAACAAGGGCAAGTAATTGTCTCTATGAATGGAAGAATTAGAAGACATGAGAACGTCAAGGAAATACATAAGAATGAAAGCCTTAAAAGGAGAGAGAATCCTTGTAGTTACATTATGAATAAAGTCAATAAACAGGAAGTAACTCCCTATCCTCCCTTCAAAATGCCAGAGTGGTATATAAATTATTTGCAATATTATTATCACTTTAGCAACACTACAATACACATTTTATTACCAATCCATTCCCTGGAATTCTAAGAACTGTGAAGTAAATTGTGATTCCCACATCGGTGTGCTTCTGAATTACACACAATAGTCTCACTAAAGAGTATCCAGGCTTTTAGGAAAGTTCCAAGGAGGTGATCTGATTTTAATCCTGTCATACTTTTAAGCAAATGTAGATTGACTTAAAGTAAACATTGCAGGAGGGAGCTCATGCTCTAGGCTTCACCAAGCAATCAGCAAGGCATCTGACACGCTACAGAAAACCTGCAAAATCCAGCAAATAAATCTTGTAACACCCATTCAGTATCCTACGAAGCACACAGTGGGGAGCTGACACATTATTAACTGACTGTAATTTTCACAAACTGTAACATACTAAGAGCTTTATGACATACGTGTGGTGAAATATATTTTTATCTATTATAAGTGCCCGTGTTTTCCAAGCACGTTAATCAAGATGCTTCCAATAAATCATTGGGTCATGTTTGTTTTTAAGTTAGTAGCATCAAAAATATTAAACATTACAGTAAGGAGATTTGTGAAATATCTCCATCTCATGACTCCACTCTAACAAAATCACAAGCTTTTGATGGTGCAGTAGTTGTGTAACACAACAAAGGGACTGACTTGAGTAAAAGAAAAGATAAGCCTGGGACAGGCAATTGTCACAAAGTGGTGCTTCCCTTGAATATGGGGTTTAAAATTAAATTATATTTTATACAAACTTGCTTAAACCCTGCTCTTTCAGTGAAAGTAACTCCACAAGGGACAATGCACGTGCCAAGGAAGCTCTAATGCCATCCAGAGGGAAAGAACTGAAGAAGATATGACACAGACATCAACTTTCAGCCAAAGCATTTTTCCTTTTGCCTTGGTGAAGATTTATACAACTTTACAGAGACACACCTCACCTGCCTCTCTCAGGAACAGCAGAAAGCACTCCTGCAAGTGACAGAACACTGGCTTTTGAAGCCTTACATTGTTCTGCCACACAGAGGAATAACTTGAGGTCCCAAAAGTTCATAGAGCAAAATGGCATTTTGCCAACTCTCATTACTGCCTGCCAACCTGTAGATAATCTTCTTGTACTGTATGTCATCTGATACTTTCACATTTACAACCCTTTATAATACTCAGCAGTTTCTATTTAAATAGAAGTAGACAAGATTAAAAAAATAAGCCTGAAGTAGAAAATACAGGCTAGATGTGAAAACTGAGAGCATTTTCCTCACTATTGTCCATTATTCTTTAATGTATCATTCTCTTTCTGCATGTAGGCCAAAAAAATAAATCCAGTGTAAACACAAAAGGCAAATACCTTTTGAAGGCCAAGCAAATATTTGAAAAGCAAGAAAGAGATTCTGCTTTTATCTCCAGATCACCCTACAATTTAATGGTTAGTGGAGAGGGGTTTCTTTTCAGCTTTCTTTCTTGTTTTTCTTTTCTCTCTTTAGTTCAGGGAATGCAGCAGGGGCGGGTCCACACCTCATAGCTCACAGAATGATTATCAGCCTATAAACCAGAACAATGGGATAACAAAGGTCGGGAAACTATGCCATGTTTGTTATAGAGCAGAGAGAAAAATTGGCACTATCCAAAGCCATAAGGCAACAAACCAATGTATTATAAAATCTTGATCCAGTGTTATTTCTAAATTATGAAAATTATATGCCTGACCTTGTAGTCTGATAAGCAAAGTGCAGGTGCCTGTATGGAGCTTAATGGTCTTTATGAGGTTTCATAAAATTAAATTAATGGCAGTCCATGGACTAGAGAGACAGACTTGGGTTTTCAGCTATGACAATGGTATTAAATAGCACCGAAGAGAAGGAAAAAAGGTTATCTGCAAGCTAGAGTGTTGAAGCTGACAAAACATTACCAGCAAGTCCACAATCACCTGGCAGGAAGAGTAAATGACTGTGATCATAGGGAAGAGTTTTCAAAAAGGTTTTTAGGTGGCAATAAAGCTGTTGAAACCGAAATGGAACACAAGACCCTCTTTTTTTTGCCCCTTTATTACTAGTCCACGATTCCCAGGTCACCACCGACCACAAATGTACAAGTGTTCAGTAGCTCAGTACTGATACTCTCAGGCCAATAGCAAATCTACCAATCACACACGAATCCCAGCAATTCCACAAAAACTCTGTTAACATCACGTAATGAGAACCAGTGTTTTCTTAAATTGTATCTAAAAAATCCCTAAATTATCTTATCATTAAAATAAAGACATCAGTGATGATGTTATTAAAAATATTGGTGCAACTTTTGGGGTTAATCACTTGTCCACTGACTTGAAGGATATAAGAAAACATTTCTTGTGTTCAAGCTGTAAAGTATGTGTACTTTATTATCTTTTATTGGACAGAGGAAAGTGATAAACACTTCCAATAATTAAAGAAGTCTGATCAGCAAAGTAGGATGAATACTAGAAAACAGAATTAATACTTGCTTAGTCTTGTAAGAAACATTTACAGATAAAAACTATTAAAAAAAAAAATCTGTTTTCTAGCAAACACAAAAAATCTAATTAAGCATCTGAAAGCTATTTTGATTAGGTTAATTTTCAGTTTTCACAATATAATGTCACATTAGAAGATGATGATATTCTGCAGAAGATGGTAACAAACAATGAGAAAAGGAATTATGTTCCAGGCTACTACATAAATTAGGAGACGCCAGCACTTCACGGACTGCTACAAATATTGCCAGGAAGGTATTTTTCTGAAGATTTTTCCCCTGAAATCTTTCTTTAAAAAAGATGAAAAATAATTTTTTTAAAAAATTGGCAAAAACATTAATAGTATCTCTACAATCTCTAAACACAATTTTAATAATATCTTAGCTAATAATTAAACACGTACAATGTCCAATTCTCTATTTGTTCAACAATAGCAATGCTGCAAGTGCAAGGTGGAACGCAGGGATGGCCACAGGCTCACTGCTAAGCTAGAACTGACCCATGCATCACATGAATAAAACTGCTACCAATGGCCTGGAACAATCATAAGCACTCTCATATACTCCTGATTTTAGCACGTAATTCTCAATAATTTTTGCTGATAGTGTATTTGCCCACTAAATTATAGATTGTCATCTCCGGAAGTAGAATTATATGGAAGACATACAGTGCTATTAAGGAAGTGTGAAGCTTTGTGCCAAGTATTAGTATGAAAATCACATAGGGTATTACTGTGCACACGTACATACACAACCATTAGATGCATATGTATGTTCACCTATATATTTGCATATGTAGAACACATATAAATAATGTATGAAATGGGCTTGTATCCATGTATGTATGTATTTGTGTGCATGCTTATATGAACAGATACATAAATATGTAGATAAAAAGTTCTCTAACCTGCATTTAATTAGATGTTGTTTAGACTGACACACCTATACATAATATGGATGGAATTCACTAAGCTAATTGTTGCTAGTGAGAACTACAGTAACTGATATAGTGCTTGCTCACAAATTTTCTAAAGCATGGATCTCTTCCCACTCTGGTTCTAAAACCCACATTACATGTTCACAAAGCAATACATTTTTAAAATATTTTTTCTTTCAATTGCCTACTGTATGATTCAGTCTCTCTAGATTTGGTTGGTATCAATCAACCCATTTGGTGTAGTTCTAATAATTTTTGAAGAGGTATTTTAACATACTGGCACAATTTTTTGTACTAAAGTTGTTGCTTCACTGCTGGAGCTAAGGAAGTAAAATCAGAACATCACCTCTGATGAATTAAAATTTCTACAATTTATATGATCATCTGTGACCTAAGGCATGTTGATTATACCCTTAAAGGATAATGAATGGTATGATAGAGCAAAAAAACATTCATAAAAAAGCTCAATAATTTATTTGCTGGCACCAAGCTTTCTTTCTAATTTATTCCCTGAAAACTTCAGTTTTAGGAAAATGGGAAAGTGACATTTTTCATACAATGCAGAAATTATTAGTGATCCTAGTAGATGAAGTAGTCACTTTTATTCATTCCTTTCTCTGCTTGCAAAGAAAACAAAACAGCTAAAAGCAGATAGCAGGAGACAGAGGACCCAGTAACTCTGGATTCCGTGGCACAGCTGTAGGGTGCAGAAGAGAATAACCCTAATGAAGTCCATATACTATCTTTAGAACTATATCAGTACAGCTCAAAGCAGACTCTGATCCTCCCTGAAACACAAAGCTGCTATTACTGATTATTGTTTTAGTTGACTCCGACATCAATTCCAAAACTTCGCTCTTTCTTTGCAATAGGAAGTCTAGGCAAGCATGCGCTGAATGCCTAGATCTGAACCCCGACAAGCCAGGGAGGCTTATTATTCTGCTGCTTATAACACAGCAGCTCCCTTCCTAATAGGCATTTAGAACAAAACAATGTTTCTCTCCTGCAGGGTTTTATTTGGCCTTTAGATTAAACAACGCTCTAGGTTAGTAATCAGGTTTACCAGACTGCTGTCACGGGGTCACCAGCAGCTGCTTTGTTTTCCCTCAACGCTGTGCTCTCTAAGGTGGTGATAGTGTTAAACGGAATACAACTGATGGGAAAAGTAGAAAGATTAATCAACAACATCCTAAAAATACTTTTTTTCAAAGGAAAAGAAGTCTATTGAAAAACCACACAAGAAAGATGCAGTATAAACTCTAGTAAAATCATATATATTACCTCAATGAATGCTAAAAGTCTACACTGGTAAAGCAAGAACAAGGATATTTGTGATTTACCTCACATTTTTCATGCAAAAAGTGGGATGCATGCTTATGCATGTGGCTTTTTCAAAATCCAAGTTAATAGGGAGGTAGAACAATTCTTTAAATCGGAACTAAACAAGCACAGTCCTGATGAAAACTTTGCTTTGGAAAAAAAAAAAAAAAAAACAAGAAAAAAAGAGCATAAACAGTTAGTATCCGGCTACTGCAATTCTCACTGAGGTTTAAACACGTGATTTTCCCACTGTAAAATGCCAGGAAACTTGCACATGATCATAAACTCTTAGACAGCAGACAAACTGTTATATATGTTTTACTGTATCCATTCCCGTTCAGAGGTAGAAAGGCCAAAAGGATGTGCGTGATAGCTGCTGCTGAAGTGCCCAGCTCTGGCCTTCTCCCAGCACCACGGAGTTTGGTTGCTTGACCTATTGAAGCAGAAAGTGCCCTGAAAAATCTCCACTTTGTTCTGCACACCCCTGTTTGCCTCCAGCACTGAACACCTGCACATCACAACCTCATCAGTCCAGTCCATAAAAGACCCATTTGTGGGAAAACAGTCTGCTGTCCTTTGGCTCTCACAAACTGGGGTGATTACAGTCAAAGCAAGTTTGCTGTGGGTTTTGGGTGGTTGTTTTTGTGTGTTTTTAACTACCATTAAAACATTCGGTTTAAAGACCACAGAATAATTAACAACTACACCAACACTGATTTGTACTATCTTTGAAAGAAATGCCAGCAGATTTTCCTCTGGCAATCTATAAAAATACACCCGGAACCTGTGTAGTAAAGACAGGCAGGGGATTACATTTTACAGTTCCATGGATGTTATGTGCTATCATGCACCACAGAAGCAGAACTATATTCAGAAGGTGAAAAATGACATATGTTTGATTGCTCCAGGATTTAGTAGCTGAAAATAACGTGTCTTTGAGAATACATTGCTTCATGAGTATGTCTTTTTAAAAAACTACTGGAATATGTTGGGTGTAACAAGGAACACATGTAACTCCTACTTCAGATGAGGAAAAAAAGAAAAGGAAAGAAAAACAATGTTTTCCTTTAGTGGCATGTGATTCGATTAACTCTTCAAGCTCTTCACTTTTTGTGGCTGTTTAAAATATAATGATTTTCCATAAGACAGTAAAAATGCTAATGAAAAGGCAAGATGAAATCTTACATGATTTTTCTCTGTTATCAGACATGGATCAAGTGCTAATAAACACCTATGTACCTAACCAGCTCTTTGAAACACATGGAACCCTACAGAGTTTGCAGAGAGCGAAATCCACAAGACAGTAGGCCTACTTTATTCTCACGTTTAGATGAGGTAAGTTTAATTTGTTTTTTCAGCTCTAGCATTTTACAATTTATTTTCTTCTAGAAGGAGAGTAGTAACGATTCTATATCCTCTCTTTAATATCTTGTGGAGATAGACAGCTATATGCAAAGCTGTGAGATTGCCCAGAATTTGTCCTTTTTTCATGACACAGCCTTGTAATTTTATATCTGACCACTCCATGCTGCTGATGCTCCATAAGGACTCTGTAAAAGCTGGAGTTGTTCGTAAGCTCTTTTGGTAGCCTGAAGCAAGGCTAAGCACCACCTGCACCATATTTATCTACTTGTTTATGAAAGAGTTTCCCCCTCATTGTGTGGATAACTGACCTTAGCCATAGCTAATAAGACATGAGCTTCCTTGAACTACGCAGCTTTACACTGAATCTTATAAAACACTTCAGTGTTATCCATGTAGCTTCACTGAGCTCCTAATGAGCTGAAACACATTCTCTCTCCAGTACTGTCACCACAGACAAGGTGTGGTCCAAGAAACAAAAATAACCCGGCCCAAACTTTGCTTTGGCCATCTGTTTCTGTAGACAAGCTTCTTCCTGGCTACTAACAGGTTTTTATAAGGTAGACAATCTAGTAACATATAGATATTTATGCTCCACCCCCCGCATCATCTCATCTTACTGCGCCAACCACGTAGTGACAAGAATGGCTTGCTTGCTGCAGGCTAACTGCTTCTGCAGCCTCCCTTGAGTGCAGCTGTGTTTCCAGATGTGTGTCTAGTTAGTCAGAGACCTCTGGAACTTCATCTCTCCTCAACGTTAAGCTTTTAAGCAGGTTGGGATCTACACAGTCTGCGTTGAAAAAAACACAATTTTACTTAACATGAACACCCTGTTCAGACAAACTAGTTCCAGTAAATCAGATGATGTTCTTATCAACCTATTCCAGACACATCTAACTTTTTTGGTTGGGGTTTCTTTCCTCCTTTTTTTTTTTTTTCCTGTAATACACAACTGAGAACAGGAACTGGCACAAACGCAGTGGTGCCAGCTAAATTGACTTGTAGGGGGACATTTTTCACTATTGTGTTGTTGAAACAAGTCACTGGAATGGGCACGAAAACCCCACAGTTTCTGCTTGATATCTTTTGTTTCTATCTTTTGCTTAAGAATATTACTTTTATCCCAGTTGATATAAATAATAATAATTAAATAACAGCTAATTTACACTGGTTTATAGCTGTGGGGGATCAAGACTGTTTCTGTTCATTTGCAGGTAGTGTTTGATGATTTAGGATTCTGTCAATAAGCTAATGCTTACAATTAATTTTAAAATGAACCAGTTGAACCAGTATAGTGCTAGAGCTCAAGTGTCAACTACATATATACATGAAATACAATAAATCCTGAAGTATTACTTCAAAATCCAACCAATTTGTCTAATTTGTGGGTTAGTACACACATAATATAATCACCTTGATCATTCCAAATAAGCATACAGAGAGTTTCATTTCGAGTTTTACTTTTTCCCCAACAGCACTACACTAGTGGTTCCTGATGATGTTCCAAGCAGAGCATTCCAAAGAGTCACTCGTGCAGGAAAACAGTTGAGCTAAACTCAAGCTGCCAGCTCTTTTCCAATTTTAAGTTTAGCTTTCCCATTCTGAAGCAAGCATTCCTCTCCAATACTAGTTAAAAGAGCTTATCTAATTTAACTTTCATTTTTTTCCTTAAACATCTGGGAAATTTCATTTCTCTAATCAGTTTCTTACTTTCCTCCACTAATTACAATCTTGTTTTTTCTACGTATATCATTTCCTGTGCGATAATTTTTTCATCATTGGGTTTCTTGCTCTTTATATGTTTCCTAGATGCTGGTGTTCAAACTCGGAAAATGCAGCTTACTGACGTTGTCCCCGCTCTCCTTAAAATACTCAGCTAAAATGTGCCTGGAGAAGTTATTTGCCTCTATGTATATCTGAATATTTAGCATAGCTTCCGAAACGCCACCATTTGTTGCCCTGATAGCTCCACCGTCAGCAAATTCTAGGACTTTAATTTACGGTAGCGCGGTGAGACGCCCTTCAGAGAACTTGGCCACCGGCCGTCCCTCTGCTCGAGGAGGCCAAAGTCACACGCGAAACAATGACGCTGTCAGACAAACGCCACTGCTCCCTTTCACTTTCCCCACTGCCTCTTCTTCCTTTCTCTTTCTCCTTCGCCCGAGGCCGTATCTTAATCCCAGTCCCAAAATTAAAAGGTTTCTTCCTTCCTCTATGGCTCATGAAAGGCTACCCCGTAGAACCACATTGCTACAGGGGCTCAGCCTTCAAATTTGGGGTACTTTCAGCTTTTAGCTGTATTTTCATTCTTGTATCGCCACAATCCCTTTCATATAGCTTTCAGGCTATTTCATACATAACAGGCTAAAATCTGGACATGGTAAATTCTTTTTAACCGAGACAGATACTGTAGTCACATCATGTGCACAGTGAATCCCATTCCATACAAGCAAATCAGGATGTTTTGAAGTGCTACTAATTTAAGGAACAGCACACAACTTATGGAAAGTTATCAAATGCTGTATACCAATTTCCTAGTTTCCACAGTACAAGACTGTTTTTTAAAAAGTTTTGCACAACTCCTATAATAAGCTAAATAGTGACGACTACATTGAAAAAAAAAAAAAATGTTAATCATTCTTATTTATTAGTATCAGAGGCACAAATTTGAAAGTTTTCCCAAGATAGGACTTTGAGTTTTTAAAAAATTAGCAAAATTATGAGATTATATTCAGCTGACCTAATGGTTTCATTTGCATTTCTCTGTATAAACACAGTGGTATGTTTACCAAATACCCATTTCCTTCTAACCCCAGATCATAGATTTTTGAAACACCACCGAAAAAAAAGTTTTTTAACAAATAGAGATGTGTTCACAATATCAAAACAAACTTAAATAAATCACTCATACAGTGTGAAAACTGAAATCTAATAACTCTGAATGAAAGAGCTCTGCAACTTAAAAGTTCCTGTAAACCTCCAGAATATGTCCAAGCACAACTAAAGACAGACTTACGTAATATATTAGCTTGCAATTGCAAAGGACTCTTCAGGTTTTGTAATCAGCTCTCACACTTAACCGCAAACCAGGAAAGAATCGTTATGATATTTCCCAGTTACATACATTGCGTAGCTCAGAAATATGGCTTAGAAATGTATCTTCTTACCAAAGTTAAACACAAGTTTAATTTCTTTCATTCATTTGAGGAAACTGAGGATCAACATATGCTGTTTCACATGCTGATACTTTAAGTAAAATAACAAAGATTCTTTTAAAAACTAAACTCTCTTATAATGGAAAACAGAAAGAAAAGCTTTTGCTCCTTTGAGAAGATGATTAGCTTACCTGGTTTTGCCATTCCACACCGACAGCCCGAACAATATTATCAGCTCTTCAGGTACTAATTCTTGCTAACTAGAAGGATATTTTCTCTCTTGCTGGATTAATAATCAACTTTCCTGATAGTTCATTTGTAATTCTCTGCTGGTTAACCCTTTGCAGGGCTCCCATTTTGAACTAAGCAGCCTACACTGTTCAGCTCATTGTAATACAAAAATAAAACATAGGCTAGCACATAAATGAGAACTAAACAGCAAGCTAAAGAGAAAAATTAAGAATAGATTACCTTAAAAAAACCTGAAAGCTCACGACTACTTAAAGCAAGACTTCCCTTCTCTGAAAGACTCTAAGCCTAGTTGCTGGTAAAACAATGCATCAACAACCTGGGAGCTGTAAAGTCCAATGGCTCATACGACCGCACACTCCCAGGAAGCCACGGCTCGACCTCTCATCTTCAGCCAGTGAGTAAGTATGACACACGCCTGCCTAATTCTGAAAATAACATCTTTTATTAGTGAATAGTGTGCCGAGAAATTGCCACAGTTATCAGTTTGTGCAAGGCCACCCATCTGTGTTGTCAGAAAGCAAGAGCAAGAGTGGCCAGGAGTAAAAATGAGATAAGAGAGGCCCAGAATAGCTAAAAAGGGGAGTTCAAGTGAGGTCAGAACAGTTTAAGATGGGATACCTAAAAATTATATGTAATTTTTATTTTCAAGTGTCATAGTAGTAAATTACATATATGTTATCAGTTTCATAAAAATTCAATACAGCTCTGGCAGCTCCGCTGTGAAATGAGTAAAAAGATTATAAAACAAACCTGGTAAAAGGGTTCAGAGATCTCATATAAGAATGTGGAACATTCTGGAAATGCTCACCTAAAGAAACTGGTCTTTGAGGGATTTGGGATGTGCTTTGATTGCGGATAGAGTTGAGAGGAAAAGAAAAATGAACTTGTTGCATGGATGACTAAGGCATAGTGTGACAAAAATAGGGAAATAATAAGAAAGGGGGGGAAAAAGTCTTTCTGAAAAACAGTGAATTGGGTTTTTGGATGCTCTTGGAAAAATATAAGAGGCGACAGCCCTATTCACTAACAGAAATGTTTTCCTCATGAACTCTGCTATAGCTGTTTTATTAAATAATACAGCAGTAGTTCTATTTTTTCCTTAAAACAAAGGCACAGAATCTCCTAAAGCGTCTGCACAGCACAGATGAGACTTTATCTATTTCCCTTTGCATAAGAGTAGTCCTATAAGTTAATCTGTTTTTACACAACTATAGGTCTCTGCTCTCTATTCAGTAGTGCCTAATACAGTTTGCTGTAAACTTTCTGCAATGTGTGCCGTAGAATTTATGATAAAATGCTATAAAGTTTTGAAGCAAACTTATTTCGTATTTATAGCTAATTTTATTCTGTGTTTGAAGGAAAACCTTTTAAGAACGCCGATAATGCGAGAAAGCTACAACAACTAAATTTATTGTTAAGTATCACATCAGTGGTACTCCTGGGGGCTCCTCTTCATGGGAAGAAAGCTTAAACAATATTTTCTAGCACATTGGATTGCTTCCCAGAGATGTGATGGCCTACAGAGGCAGTGCTGAACAAAGCAGGCTGGAATAGTAAGTCAGTAAACAACCCTTTTCAGAGGATGGCCACAAATAAGTGCAACTTTGTTTAATAAAGGCGAATTATAGTTATCTTTTGTTCTTTAGTAGGCGCATTATCTTTCTCTCCTGTTCCACCTGACTAAACCGGTAGTATCTTTTCTATCACCTGACTGAGTAGTTGGCTGGAAATAATGGGACCAAACAATCCACTATTGTTACGAGAGACAATGACCTTTCATGTCCTTGGAGCTCGCCGTGACCTTTCATCTTTCCTATCCTCCAATGGTCTCTTCTAACAACTAAAACTACACCCCGTTAGGCTGAATTCCAGATTGTCATAAAAAGCCCCTTCCTTTCGAAACAAAACCAATTTTTACACCAAGGTGGTGGAGAAACACAGGTCCATTGTTCCCGCACAGATGGAAGTTAGAGTTACTAAGGCAACAGCTCTAATCCCTCTTTTTACCACCTTTTTCACATCATTGGCCTATCAAGTGTGCTACCTTTTAACTCATAAGCTCAAAAGCTGGTAGTCTAACTGACTGCCCTAATTAGCTACGATTTTCACAGTACAGACAACATGATGAGCTAATCGAAATTTGCAAAATAATGACGTACCTCCAGCAAATATTCCTCCTCCTGAGGCCCAGTCTTAGAATAACAATAATGAGACCATTATTAGAGGAGGGCATTAAAATGCTGCACTGCTGCTAAACAGAGAACTTAATTGTTCTGGTCTTGTCCATTGAATCAACAACCTATTGTTGTGGACTTGAAAAATAAAGGACTGGAGAATGGGTGCCATAATGATTGGTCTGTGCTGCCATACCAGCACTCTGTAGAATTGTTTTCCTTTTGAAACTCTTGATGGACTAGTAGTTTTGTTTAAAAGTAATATAAAAGCCAATTGTCTGCATAAAAAGTCCTATTTATTGAATCTTTAGAAGCAGTTGCATGGATTTGTTCATGACCCCCAAGATAAAAACATAGGGACCATAATAATGCTATTTGTGGCGACCACTGCTTGTAGATAACGCTGTCCTGTCTAGCTACTGCAAAAGGAAGGCAGGCATTTCCTTTGCAGACAGAAATCATGGCAGAAGGTCAAATAGTGGACAGACCCAATTCATCTGTAAAAATGAGGATGTTTTATTAAAAAAAAAAATGGCCTAATATGTTTGGTCATCATTTACAATTCAGGGTTTAGGACAAACTGATAAAGGACAAACTAATCAGTCACGACACAGCACTTTTTTTTTTGTTAATTAATTTGTTAGATTTTAAAAATGACAGACCTAATTTTTTTTCTTCACATCTATAGAGTGATACACTAAGTTTTGTCATTGGGAAACTGAATAATATACACCTTGAGATGCAGTGACTGAACTGATGCAAATTGTAGCTTACTGTTAGCTTTGGATAGTCTTTATTTAAATTTGGGACTGGGAAGAAGAGCCATCTAAAATCTCTGACATGCCTTTTAATCCTGGGATTTTTTTTTAATTCTTCAGAGATTAGAAACTACAGCTTTTCACAAAATGTTTGAAACAAACATGGTCTTGAGAAAAAATATTCTCTCAAATCAAAAATCATAGCTTTATTACATAAAATCATTGTTAATTAACACTATACTGGAGTCCTCTCTTAGCTTTCACTGCAATAGGACAGTTGAAAACACATAAGCAACAACAGATTTACACTTCAGAATGCAAACTAAAATCATGTCTTACAGTATTTTTATAGTTACGTCTCTTAATGCACCTTTCTACACATAAATTGCCCAAAAATAAGCTATGAGTCTAGATTAAGAGAAACAATGAAAAACTGTAGAATTTGTACTTGCAAGAGTTTCCTTTGGTAATTTGCTATTGATTTCAATGGGACAACGTTTAGGGTTTAATTTTTCTGATTCCTATCAACATATTGTAAATCAAATTGAGAAAAACAATTGGGAAAAGGGGAACAGAAAAAAGGAGAGGAAAACCTAAAGTTAAAGGTTAACCCAAAAGGTATTTTCTAGCAGTTCTAGGAACTGCTCATAAAATATAAAGTTTTCTTCTATGCATTTGCACAAAACCCTTTCTTTAGACTCCTGTCTTCTGTAAATTGAAAAATGCCTAATATAAAGTAGTATTAAATTGTAAATAAGACCTCTTGCTTCATTCAATCCATGCTTTGCTTCATTTATCTTCATCTTGTTAGGCTAAATTAATTAACAATCTCTGTGTTGCACACTTTCTCTTTTCATTACATCAAATAATGGCCTGGATATGGGAGAAAACCCTCACCACAGGGATCTTGAAACACTACCTTGAGGAAGAGTCTCTTACATATGCATTGCTTTAGCAATATTAACTAGCTGGATGTTATGACATTTGTTAAAATGGATCCTTCAGTCCTTCACTGCTGTAAAAGAATTGTTCTGATTTTGTGAGAAACAAAAATTTTTTTTTTGAAAAGTCAGGGGCTCGCAGTAGATCGTGTTTACAATTTGCGAGCCACAAGTACTAAAAAGAAAGAAAGTCCCTAAACAGCTTTAATCAATGTTTTATTTAATACAAAAAACCTGCAACTTGAATACAATTTCTGGCCAACTGTGTATACAGTCCCAAACATATCAATGTGTCAAATTACTCAAACCAAGTTGCCATATCATCTGTTTGTGAATGTTCTGTATATAATTAATTGAGTGCCCCTCAAAGTTTCATTGGTAAATCTGATTATTTAGATATTGTAATAGGGAGCCATGTGCTAAACTATTAGGCAAGTTTTCTTCCTTAAACCTACATTATGGCATCTAGAGCAAAAGGACAAAACAGTAAAGCCTTTCTTAATCTCACCCTGATCAAACAACCCTCTTTCTCCAATCACAGCTTTGTGCGTGATATCTTTCTGCTAGTGTTTCTTATTTAATTAAAACAGACACTGACAGAAGGACATGGATTAGGACTGTAATGATGCATTTACTTAGATTAATCGGAGGCTCCTTTTGGAGTAATGGCTTAAACAAAGAACAAAAGGAAATTGTTATGAAACAGCCTTTTATCCCAGGCAAAGGTCAAATTATGAGGTTTTTAATTTTGTCAGCCTCTGTTATATTGGACCTTTCTACTGGAACACGAGAAGTGCTTCTCTCCCCTTCTCCCCCGAGCCAAGCCAGTTATTATAATACAGCCATTAAAGCCGCAAATTAAAATGTCTGATTTTAAACCAGGTTGCTTAGCTTTCAAAACCCTTTAATTAGCATGTTGTGCATTGTTGGGAGGGAAAGAAACCTAAAATGCTAATGACCTGCTGCCAGGTGACCGCACTGCTGTGCAAAATAATACAGGCTCATTCAAGTAATAGTAATACCAATAACACCCAGCTCTTATGAATTACCCAGCTCCAGGCCTGCTCTGCATCACATGTGCTCAAAGAAACAAGTGTGCATCCAGCCAAAGATCAGAGTTCAGTAGTCAGTACAAGAGATTGTTGTATGTTAACTGGGAAGAAGTCTGTGCCCATTCAGACACTGCAAGACAAGAGAAAAACATTTGAAATCACCACGGGCCAGGTGATACTTGGGCCAGGCACAGAGAAAAGCACGGAATGGAAAATTCTTCCCCTTTTGGGCAGAAGCTACAGATACACTTCTGTGTATCTCAGAGGAGACAGCCCCAACTTGCTGTGAAACATTCTGCTTCTGCTCTTTGTTCACAAAAGGGCAGCAATGCACGAAAACACCCCAAACACAGGTACATTTTTGCCCTTTCCCAGTTTAGTATTCATTGCAACAAGCCCACTGAACACACGAAATTAAGCTAGAGCATGATATTTTCTTAAAATATGCTACAAGAGAAAGTCTGGTAATGCGTCTTCAAAGACTCAAACTAAACAGAAAACATTTCCTTAAACCTCATGGTACTTGAGGCTCTAGGTTTTTGAATATTGGATTTTTAGCAAACTTACTTCACACAAAATTTCAAAAGAAAAGAACTGTCACGTTCCAGTGACAAAATGAAGCTTTAAGTAACTTCCTTTATTCTAAGCTGCAGAAATATCCATTAGTCTTCTCTGCCACCAAAACTGTACACAGACCCAATCCTCCTCCTGCCACACAGTCCACATCTCTGGCAAGCTGAAATGTCACCCAGCACCCAGAGGAACACAACCTGATACCAACAAAGAAGCAAAGCTTTGCCGCCAGTGCCAACACTGGGTCCAAACAGCAGCAGAAGAGGCAGCTGTTCAGCACCACAAATAATACCATCGTGAAAAGGCCAGGATCATTAGTAGTCAAGATTAACCCCACTTGACCTGTTTTTTTACCAACAGTTGAGGGAAAAACCACTTTCTCTGTAGCTTGACATCTTCCCCACAAAGATCACGGCCCAAGCCCTTCCAGACATACCAGCAGAGCGTTGACAGCGTTCCTCAGAGGTCACAGTAGTAGGAAGTTGGATAAGATGTTGAACAGCTATGCTGGCCTTGATGTCTGCTCATTCCCAGAAATCTCCTGCCTTGCTCAAGTGATCCCTAATTGACTGTTGAGGGACCAAAATGACTGCAAAGTGTCTTTTCAGTCATTTTTAATCCTTTGTTGCATTATATTTTACTTACAAGTTCATCAGTCCGGAGGGAAGGCACCGTGTGAATTCAAATCCCGGTGTCCCCAAAACTGCTACTCAAGGAAAAACACAATCAAATTCCTCTCCAGATAAATCACAAAGTGACCAGGTTAAGCAAATTAAACCATACGCACGGTCCTTTATATGTCAGAATCTCAAACCCACGTGTCAACACTCTGTATTACTTGTCTCCTTTTCACATAAATTCTGCCACATTGCTGCCGCTATACTGCCTTACCATGTACTCCCAATCCTGAAAAACAAATTGACAACTTGCCTTTGAAAATATTAACATGATTATATGGAAGCCACTTAAAATAAAAAAGGAAACTACACTTATTTGCAAAGGTAGGAAGTTCAATTTACTTAACATTCAAATACCCGAGCTGCTTAAAAAGTGGCAAACAAAATGTTAATAAAATTAGCTACAAAGCTACATTCAGTCTGGTCAGAAATAGCCTGAACTTCACAGTAGTCTTCTACAACTTTGAGATATCACTGTCATCAGCCAGTAGTACCATTTATTTATTTGTTTAAACTTCTGTTCAGCCAAGATAATCACATCTTAAGATACGTGAACCTGTTTTCACAGACACATGTATCATCCACTAGTGTTCTTTGGCTGCCTCTTAGCTGTTTTTTTTTCCTGAATGAAACCACCTCTGTGAGACAGAAAACACACTGCTAAGTTTATTTATAAAGAAAAAAAAAAAGAGCTAACATCTAATGAAAAACAGGCTTTGTGCATAGTGATAGGCAGCTCTATCCTTTACAACTCACAGTCAGGAAATTCTCATTCTTTTCCTTTGTAGAATTCATCCTAACAGTGTGTTTTAGAGGCATCTTGGTATGGCTACTGCATTGATATGCACAATGCAAATACACTGTTTCCCAAAAGTTCTATTTGTTCCTTAAAATATATTAAGTATGCCAACGCTCTTTTAGTGAACAAGCAATAAAATCTGCATTAGTATCCTACACAGAATATGAATTCATGCTTTAAGATCAGAGCTGCTTGGATAGCAAATTATCTGCATCATTTCCCATTTAGCAGCTAGAGTGCTGTCCAGGTACAGTCTGTGCCTCCATGAATATGGTACTTCATGTCCTGTGCTTTTTGCTGAATATCCATGTGTTATGTAGAAAACCATGTAAAAGAACAGCAGTAACCTAAGAGCTCAGTGCAGAAGCCTGACAAGAGTCAGGCTGTCACAGCAGCAGCTAGTGGCATAGCACAGTAGATACACTGGTAAAGCAGTCAAATGCTACACAATCCTGCTGCTTTGGTGCAGAACAAGGCACTGATTGGCCTTGGATACATCACAAATTCAACTGGGTCTGTTAAACTGTTCCTCTGAGTAACTATGGTGCTCTGTCACGCTGACCCTGGGAACTCTGGTGGCCGACACCGAGCAACGACAATCTGCTTCCTCTCTTTTCGAGCATCACTTTCGCACAGCCGAGCAAAAGTCACAATATGCTCCGCACGGATGGGCAGCACAATAAAATGTACTTCCAGGCCGAAAATAAATGGTCAAGTTGTTGAAATTTCATGCATAATATGTAAGGAGATCTGACCCAAAGACAGAAGAAAAGGGAAGTGAGCTCCTGCTATGTTTCTTTCTTCAAGTAGCCCCCTAGATTAATGAGTGGTTATATATGTGTATATGTATCTCTATCATTTAAGCTGTACAGCATAGAAATATATATATATAATGAAACCTATGTAACAGTCGTACAATGGAACCAAATTCTCTCGTCCAAATTAACAGCTTGCACAGAACAGCAATTTTCTCTATCTTCATATACCATGAAGGAAGAACGGTTCTTATCTCCGAGCACCAGAGCTGCTCTCTGGGTTTGCCCCATTATGCACAACCTCTCTCAGTCTTTTCTACGTGTCCTTCTCTACAGGTTCCCTGCATCCTGGTCTACCTGGTCTGTCCATACTGGTATCACTGTATGCACAGCTTGGTATGTCTGTCAGCTGAGAGAAAGCAGAACTGTCTGCTCCTTGGGTTTCCAAAACACTGCATTTGGGCCATACAAACTAGCTCTCTTTCAGCCCT
This sequence comes from Cnemophilus loriae, assembly GCA_013397755.1. Classification (NCBI taxonomy): domain Eukaryota; kingdom Metazoa; phylum Chordata; class Aves; order Passeriformes; family Corvidae; genus Cnemophilus; species Cnemophilus loriae. The sequence continues at coordinate 91,037 of VZTF01002084.1, forward strand.
GACTATAGGGCCAAGCAACTTAGATATTTGAATTCAAGTCAGATTGCCTCATTCACCACTAGAAATCCTTTTTACTATTTAACTCTTTTGCAGTCCTAGATATCCCACCTCTCTTCAGAACTCCATTCCCATCTGATTTGTGATATAATGTACAAAACAGAGCTCAAATATTTATAAATAATAAATGCTTTATAAATTCCTTATTTGGTTTTGGTACCCTATGAATTGGTTTTTTTACCCCTGTGAATTACTATTGGACTTCTCACCCAACATGTTAAACTCTCTTCACAATTGGAGCCTTCATATTTTTATATCTGCTAATTTTTTAATTCCTAAGGATAAATTATGGAAGAAAAAACATCACGCACTCAACTCCACCCTTCTGGTTATTTTCACTTGATTTCAATAAATGATAAGGCTATTATATTCCAAACTGTCTTCTGCAAGAGAATATCGATCTATGCAATTCATCGCTGATCTTACAATGAGAGTCAGAAATTAATTTGATAAACTATTTCATATTGTATGTGTGTATATATATGTAAAAAGAACCTGTTAAGGGATTTCAGCCTGCTGTTGAAGTCAGCATAACTCAGAGACAGAAACCACCATGCATATACAATTACAGTGTCAGACTTACACCCACAAGATAACCATGCGGTGAACTTCGATATCTCCTCATAAAATGATTCACTAGGCAACTTTTAGCATTTGGCCTACAATTTTCCCACTAGTCAAAATTTCCCAATCAGAGTTCTCTAATGAAGGAAACACACAAAAGTGCAAGGCCTACTTTCAATTCAGTATTTGGCACACCAATTACCGCTTTATGCCTGGGTTTACCTCTGTGTGAAACAGGGGAAACATCTTTATAAATCACCTTTCTTTACTGCTTTGAGATCTCCCGCTAAAAAGGAGGGATGAGAGAATCCAAATCTCTAAGGAATATGAAACAGGGATCACTTCAAAATGAAACCAAATAAATTAACATAAAAGTTTGGGGGTTTGCTTCCTCTAATGTTGGAGTTTTCAATCCCCAATCAGCCAGTCATACCTCTGCATTATTTTGTTACAAAGTGGATCAAAACAGACAAATTAATCAAGCCAAGACAGTGAGTGCACTTTGTTTACACGACATATCCTGTCCATATCTGTCACAGGTTCAGAGTGAAATCCTGCTCCAGCTGCATCAGCTTTCAGGCTGACAAATCTTCCTGAAGCTGTGCCACACAGTGTTTCAGACCTGGAAGGTGCTGCAAACAGGCTCTTTCACTACACTTCTCAAAGCCCCATATATCAAAGTTCCACACATTAACATCCCTCAAAAAGTACACCTGTCGCAGTTTAATGACATACACCATCCAGTCTTTGAGCACTCATTTTTTTTCTGCCCATATAATTATCAGGATTTTAAATCTTTCCTTTCTAAAGAATGGAAATTAAAATACAACCAAAATAGAAAGAGAAAACTGTAAACCACAGCACAGAGATTCATTTATAGATCACTGTCAAAGAGCTGAGGGTGATAGATTTAGAAAAAGTGTCCATTTTGATATACATTAGTATTTTGCGGTATATCTAAATCTATACGAAATGTCTATTGCAACACAGCTGGAAACTATCACACTCATGGAAACTAAAGTAGTTCAGCAAGCAAAGTGATGCAAATAAGTAAAACCACCTACATTTTCTAATTATTGTAATCAATTCCACGTTCCACCAAGCTAACTTAACACGTCCATAAAAGTTTTGCTGGTAACCACAGAGAATGAACTGTGCAACTACCTGGTTTCTTCAACATTTGTGAAAAATATGGTTGTCCCAAATGGGTTTTGAAATGATTATCCCAAATGGGTTTCTATGATTTATATATATATATACACCTATGCATATGTGTGCATATGTATATATGTAGGTATGTACACCCACACATACAGTTACATTTAAGCAAAATCATGAAGTTGTGTTTTCAGCCTTTTTTTCATAGCTCACCACTTAGAGCAGATGGAAATACAGAGGCATTTCTCTGCTCTGGTACCTAAAAGAGGACACCACAAGGTGCAGGACAGAGCAAGGGTTGCAGGTGATCAGCCTCAGTGAACAGATGCTTCAGCAAAAGAGGAGGGACCAAAAATAAGGAGAGGAGAATGAGAATGGCAACAGCTTGGGTGAGCCCAGGGGCTCCCTGCAAAACTGCAGGAACTTCTGTCTAGCATCTGTATTTGATGGGAAATGTTGGAGAGAACTTACTTCCAGCAGACTTCTTCAGATTAGAAAAGGGATGTGAGAATTTAAAGAGTTAAATGCATAAATTTATAGCAAGGTTTAAGATACTGCCATATACGGTGAATATCTTAAAACCTAGGAGGAAAGTGTTTTACTTTATTTTTTTCCCCTCAAGCCTGCACCTATTGTCATAATGAAATGCACAGTCAGCCTTCACTTGGTAAAATATTTGTGCTGCCATGCAGTTAAACAAATGTTTTTTCATTTTCTTTTAAAATAGCCTCCCACCCATGTTTCTCTAAACAGTGGCCCATCAGTCCAGCTGCATAACATGTACAAGCTGAGCAGTAAAGTCTCATCTTGCCCCCATTAAAAGGGTCCTTTCCTTATTTCATTAGCCAGAACACACGGGGAATCAATTGGACTTCAAAAATAATGGAGTACATCTGAAAGGAATCCTGATTTCATAATATTCTCACATTCCACTATAACCCACAGCATCTGATCAGCATTCGGCATCACAGTTTTAGCACAGGCAAGTACAAAAGGCCAACGTAATCTTTCTTTATTTCTTTTACTTGTGGATATTCATAACTCAGTGCTCTTTTTCTTCTATTTTTATTCTCCCCGATTCTTTGTATGAAATATGAAGGACTCACAAGTATGATTATCAAATTTATGGTGGATGCCTGCTACACCATACATCACAGTCCCACTGTTGTCTGCCCTGCAGTAGGGAAGATTTGCATGGTGTTTGAGTGGGCGAGATCTATACAAGCTATAGTTAAAATATTATTACATTTATGTGTTTTCCTATACCACCTAGTAAAAAAAAAAAATACAACAATTTATTCCACTTTAGGGCAACATTTTAGTGCAATTAAATGGAAAGGCTTAGCTCTGATACTTCTTTGAAAAGAATCATGACCAAAAAAGACGCAATTTTAGGACACATACCTGGAAGATGATAAAGAAAATCTCACTACTTCCATATGAGGCAGTATCACAGTCAAGTCTATCTTGTTGATATTTAAAATCTGCACATATTCCCTCCTGTAATTCTTTCATCTGTGTGCACAATTTATACAGGAGCTTTGAGAAGGGAAAGAACGAAGCACTTGCCTTTAATCCCGAGGGGGTTTCATATGGGGTTGTTTTTGTTGGGTTTTTTAAAATCGTTATACTCTCCCTTCCCATCACTGGTGACCATCACTGCAGCACCACACCTCCAGCTGTGAGCTTGAACACACAGCTCCCTGAAGCCAAAACAAATGCTGCTTTTCTGATTTAGAACAAGGGACATTGGAAGTAGAGGGAAAAAGCTTAAGCTTCCCTTCCTTTTGAATTTCGGTGTCACCTCTCCAACGGAGCATATGACACAGCAACCTAGCCAATATGACAAACTACAAGAATAGCTGCGGCAATTAAGATTACAGAAAATTATCGGATCTTTTAGCGGCAATTAAGTATTGTGTCACCTTCAGAGGGAAAACGCTTTAAATCATATTTTACATGACATATTTGGTAAGCCAGACGCTGTAATTTGTAAGGCTTTTCTGCTACAGACCACAAGATGAAATTTTGTGCACCTGATGTTTCTCCTCTCAGGAAGGACTGTCGCCTAAGACGAGAGGAATTCCCACTTGCAGGAAATCCAGCACACTGTAGACACAGACAGACAGAAGGATGGATGGAAAGACGGTAAATATCAACAAGCAAAAGGACAGAAGATTACTTTGGCCGTTATGCAACAGTTACAGAAAAAGAATTTAAAAGAAAAGTGGTTTTTTTCTCTTCATGAAGTCCAGAGTACACATTTTATTATAGTGAGCACTGACTTAATTTTCCGAGACTCAGCCTGAGACAACAGCAGCTGACTACTAGCTCAGCAGCGAGAAGTCTAAAATTAGTATTTTTAAAAGTCTTTTTATTCTCATAAAATTTGTACATTAAAACTGACATTTTAAAAGGTTACTTCTGTGGAGAGGAACTAGCAGCTATCAAAATCTAAAAACACCAATCAGATGCAAACGTGTTTCAAACTGAACTCCGGATAGTGCAGACAAATCACTGTGCCAAGCAGCGGCGCAGAGCAGGCGAGAGCTTTGGGAAAAATTATAAATTAGGTAAATCTTCAAGTTATAGTATTATTGCATCAAAGCTGTGGTTTAGACATCCTAGTGCTAACTGCCAAACTGTCTGCATTATTCTACGTTGTTAGCCATACTAAGTGGATTTCCAACCACTTCAAACAAATTATCAATTCCAATTGCGCAGGTTTGTGATAGAGCCAGAGGAAAAGGCTTTCTTTTAAAGCTTGCCTGCTCTATTTTTCTGCCCTACTATAAAATACACCTTACTTGTATGGATTTTTATATTCTTTTGGGTAAGGAAATCCAGCTACTCATTAACATGTCCACAAGTGTATTAAAATTACATTCACCCCAGTCTTTTATATGTAAGTTTGTTTTTATCTATCACATACAGCTGTAAGTAGAAGAGACAAGTTAGTCCAAGGACATAATGTCTTTCAGGCTCTATAGCACTTAGCAGGTTACTGGGCTTCCAAGGCCTCACAGATTTAACCAAGACTTTTCACACAATCAGGTAAAGAGAGCTAAGCCAGTCAGCAGATGTCCCATTCAGATAACAAAGAGAATATTTTAGTGACAATGTGAGAAAACAACAGTAAAAATGGTAGCGAAACCCACTGAACCGTAGAGCTCTTTTTTTCTTTACAAAGAACCATCGGCTGGAGTTTGACTCTGACATTCACTGAAGTCCTCAGCAAAGGGAAAGTCAGTTGTACAAGCTTTGTCACAAGAGATCCAAATAAGAATCAACTACAACAAAGCTGGGCAATTTTCTATATTTTAATTTCCTCTCTGGATTTATCATGTGTTCAGAGAAGAGCCATTAAAGCGCCAGGTTAGTATATGAAAGATTCCTGTCATGCATGTCATCATTAAGCTGATCTACATCATCCTTAATGATTCCACGATCCTATTGCTGCAGTTTTTCCTTCAGTTTCACCTCAACACCGCAAATTTTCGGTGTCCTCAAGTCCAAGTTAGCAACTTTAAAACACTCAAACAAGAAAAGTCTGCTGGTATCCAAAATGTCCACACCTACTTGCAAACCAGTGAAGAGGTAGAAGCACTGTGGTGTGAACAAAGCCAGTTTTAGCATTTGTTAAGGTCACTTCAGTTCCTCAAGTGGCTCTTCTTAGAGACCATTTCCTCAGCTAAATACGCACACCAAACCATAATAATAATGGAGATAACCCATCTGAAGAACCCAGTTTGGGGTGTGGTTTTGAACTTGAATCAGGGAAAAGATGACTACACACTCCGTGTTCTTGCTCTTCTCTAAGGCCAAGTTTAAATAGAGAAGAATACTTTTCAGCTATCTTGGACCACATTTCAATGGCAAGGGAACTGTGAATGAAAGAAGTTTACAAAGGGGACTGTTAAACATTAAAGTATAGTATAATCACTGTATGAATTAGTCATAGCCAGTTTAGGCACTGTCCAACCCACTTTCCAACCATCTGCAACAAATGTGCTCCATTAAAACAGAACCATATGGAAAACAAGCTAGCAATTAACACAGCTTCTATGCATACCTCTAATACAGCACAGATTTCAAACTTTGAGTGAAACTGACTGCTGAATTACTTCCATATTGCTGCTGTTTAGACCTTGGCAACACATATTTATCCTCACTCACTACAGTATGTCATCCCAAGATACTGCTGTATCATCAAAATAAGCATGAAAAAACCACCCACAACTGAGCCACTCATTGTGGTTTATAGCCTCTGTTAATAAAATATTTGCAGATCAAAGTATAACAGACTTTTTCAAAAATGCGTAATACATTACTCACCAGTCAGTATCAAAACTAATAGCTAATGCAGGGCAAATCAATTAATTTAATTGCTGATTGGTAATATCTTGTACTGTGAAACAAAACAGCTTCAGGTTTGAGAAGTTTTCTCCTCTCCCAGGCTTTCTGAAGTGCTAGAGATGCTGCACTTAACACTGTGATATTTCCAATCCAAAGGGGAAATGCAGTCCGTAGTTCCAAAACTCAGAGCCCTTAAAGATGTTCAAGGATAGTGATGTTTTGGTTATTTTTCTTTAATAAAATAATGAAACTAGACTATTTCATTTTTTTTTCTGAGTGTACAAGATGCAGAAAGTGAAGTTTACAATAAACAGAAAAACTGGTTATAAGCAAAACCAAGTCAACGTGAAGTGCCAATTCTCAGTACGTACTATATGTCCCTTTTTACCCAGTCCATCAGAGCTCTCCACTTGAAAAGCCGGGCTCTTTAATTCAACCTGTAGACATTTGTTCACTTATGCTCAACAGTTCAGCCTACAGGGTTTGGTCAGGGAGGTAAAGCCCCACAGAATCAGGTAGGTTGGCAGAGGCCTCTGGAGGCCTCCAGCTCACAGCAGCTCACATTGCTCAGGCAAAGAAAACTTAAACACTCTATTAGGAAAAAAAAATATATACCTAAATAATAATTTAAAAAATACTGAATATTTAAAACATGACATTTCCAATGTAAATTCATCTGCTTTAAAACACATAAAAATAAAACTGGGGGGATTCTATGCTTGTTTGGATTTTTTTTAGCAACTGGAATCCTAGTTCAAAGCACTCATATTTCCTCAGTTATCCAGGATGAAGTTAAAAAAACTAACTACAGGCATCATTTTGCCACAGATTTCCCAATTTTCCAAAGAAGAGACTTATTTCATGAAATATTACCCCACTACCTACACAATTTCAAAAGCATTGAAATTCTTGAAGCAGCCTTTCATAATCCAATGTCATCATGGGCCACACCGTTTCCAAAGACCCACAAGAAAATATGGTAAGCCTGGAAACAAAAGATTTAGATGCAGAATTTCCCATGTTAATTTAATTCTGTTCACACAGAACAGAAGTTTCTCTCCCATTACGCAGAAAACAAAAAGAAACTGCAAAATACGCTCGACATTTCTTCCTGAGTGCTTTCCATGCCTTCAAATGTTTGAATACTGACAGCAATAATACACTGTCCGAGTCAATATATTGATGAAACAACATAACTCACTTATTATTATACAGGTCCGTAGCTGCTTCTTAATTTTGTCCTTAGAACTGTAAATTGTAATAGTTATATAGAAGAACATAAGATGTTTGTTGATGGATCTTAATCACCAGCATTTCAAGTTGTGTAATTAGACTCCAATTTTCATTTTTTTCCAGAAAGGAAAGTTCTAGAAAGCTTTGTCCTGAAGATGTTCTTCCACCTATTACACACCCATAGGCTTAGGTGCGTTGACAAAAACAAAAGGATATAAACATGAACCATCTTAAAATTGATGGTTTGGGGAGACATTATCAGTAATACTTGAATACCTAATATAAACAATAACTCATTTGGCTCGAATATAAAAACGCTGAGTATAAAAATATACCCATAGCATCTGAAAGAGCTGAGGTATCATCGAATGGGATTCTGATTAACAACATTTTGGTTTAATAAAAAGAAGGTTTCAGTGACAGCCGTATTAAACATCAGTTTGCAAATATGACTTTAGGTAAAGAATATATATGTGTCAAAACCTGGCCTTCTGCCGCTATATTTATTTTCTAAATTCATTAAGTAAATGATACCTAGCCAAAAAGTCCAAAAAAATTCAAATGGTATTAGCAGTGCAAAAAATGCAGTGCTTTGGAATTAGCACCTAAACCTCCTGCATCCACCATAAATTCTGACTAATTAAATTCCTGCTACGTTATTCCTCCTGTTTTCCTCACAGCTGTTTTATATATTTTCACCTGTTTCACTTCCCTTTTTGTTCAAGTAACAAAAAAAGCTTAACCTTCCTTGATTGACAGAAAGGAATAACAATATTTAATTAACATCACTTCATATGTGACAAATCTTAAACTCTGCTCAGTCAATAAGGCTCTATGGAAGTATTCCCCCAACATTTTTAAAAGCTTTTTAAGAAAGCTCAGAACACTGTGTTCTTAATTCAAAAGCACATGCCGAGTTAATTATGGTCTTATGCTTTGACCAAAAGTAGGATTTGCAGGATTTTCTTTTTCTTAAGTCAAAGGATTCAAAAGTAATTTATGAATGATACTGAAATAATGCACGAATTAGCTGCTAACATGCTGTTAGTTTCAAGTGCTAATTTTTTTTTTTCCATGTGCTGGGAGGGTCAGCATTAAAGTCATGCTGACTTGAAACTCTATTTATACTAAAAACTACATTAACTAAACAATCATATTATTCTACAGTCCTCCTACTTACTTTTAGGTTATTGCTCTTGACTAGGTTACTTGTTTGGGAGATTTCTGCACAATTTCTGCCAATTCAAATACAGACATTTCCATAGCTAAACAAATACTGCAACGGTGCCACATATGCTCTCCCTAGAGTTACTCCTTCTTTATGGACGTGATGTTTAATTCGTATTCCCACATCTGTGCGAGCAGCTTCGCTACAGGTGTATACTACACCCATCCTCATATCTCACTGTTGGGCTGTTCAAGCCACTTGCTTTACCGTGACCTTGTTATTACTAACGAAGCAAATTGTTTTACTGTGACCTTGTTATTACTAACACGTTTCCAAAGGGGTCACAAATTGATTCACAGCACATTCTCAGGTGTGTGCATGTGCACACAAATGTAAAATGGCTACGATTCAGTAATGTTTATCAAAAGCATTGCTATCTATGTCTCAGTTGGATTTTAAAGAGCATCCAATTTCCTGTAGATTATTGATTGAAAATGTGATCTCGGGCTCCAACTCACGTGGGATCAGCACCACTTCTCTCCCGCACTGTAGCTGACAGGCAGAAAGGGCACTCAGGCTGAAGCAGCTTGTGGAAAAAAGAGCCATGGACAGTTTTTTCTCCCTGACTTTCCCTTTCCCTGTGTGACATGTTTCTCAAGAGCAGACTGAGCCAGGCAGAGGCCAATAAAAACACACTGCAAGGCCTTCCCTAGCTCCAGCCTTATCCAATCCTAGCTTGGGTCAGGACCAAGCTGAATTTCCCTGAATTTCTCATGCTATTCTACCAGTTTCTATATTAACTTCTTTTTTTTAATCAGTAACAATAAACACTAATAACCATAAGCATTCGTCCAATGTATTCTGACAATCATTTCTGTTAGGATAATTTTAGTACACTGTAAAATCATTTCAGCAAGATAAAGTTCTCTCAGAAATGGTGGAAGGAGTTATTGTATAAGAACAAGGTATGCTGAAGATGAATATGCATGGGGTTTTGCCATAATATTATGAACCTTTGCCTAACACTTTTACATCTATTCTGCCTACTTTATACCTCTTGCCACAGTAACTGAATGAACTCCATGTGACTATTTAGCTATCTGCAAGAGGAGTGTGCTTTTAAATCAACAATGAGAAGTGCAAAGTCACTTCTGCACTATCCATTCAGCAAATAAATATGATCCAAAAGTAATGTATTCTGCAGCTCACACTTCTACTGCATAATTTCAGAGAGGTTTTTTTTTTTTTCTGTTTGTCCTGTTTCAGAGGTTTTGAAAACATATTCAGCATAGTCAATCATCAGTAAGGTGAGGGTTGCAGAAAAATAACACAGTATTATGATACAGAACTAAGGAAAAAGCCGTGCCCACTCAGACTCGGGGAGGAGTATGGCTCAGTGACCAAAGTGAAATAATGCAAAAGCAGTATAAATTTAGGGACAGATGAGCTGGGGACATCAAGCCTACATGGTGAGAAAGAGCACTTGGCCATCCAGAGGCGCAGACTGGACAACACAAAGTTCCAGCAAGTGCTGCACAAGCCTGTTAAAAGCAGTGTCAGACTGGGCATCACAGGGGCCACCAAAATGGGGGAACTGAAGCTCTCAGAACCAAGACACAAGCTAGTAAGAGCAGTACATCATAAATGCCAGTGCATCCACTTCCATGTCTTGCTGCAAGAGAAAAAGCAGCTTGCCAAGTGGCAAGTAATGTTTCTACTTCCATCTGATTTTTATAACTTTGTATGTAAGACACTTTTATACAGAAAATGTGCAAAACATGCATAGTTTTTCACAGAATAAAATGCCAGTATTACTTTAAATAATACTTTAAAAAAAAAAAAAGCTGCAATGACTGAAGTGATAGGAAAAATGATAGCCGCTTTAAAAACTCTCAATGGTCTTTCAAAAATCCCAAATAATTTTCTATTTAAGTTTTCCACGTTTTAGTTTCTCTTCTTGCAATATCTGCCAATATAATGTAAGGATTACAATATAATGTAATCTGATTCTCAAGAATAAGAGCAGATCTAGAATTTGTAACATTGTTACAACCAGTAAATTTACTTTTTAAGGAGGAAAAGAAAAGACTCATAGGTTCAAAGCGCTTTTGGACTTTTTTTGTCCAATTTTTTTTCATAAATCTCTTGTATCCACTTAAGAGATGAAACAAATCAAATAAAAAGACAGGAGGAATCTAGAACATGGTAGAATAAAGGGGAAGGGACATAATTTAAGAACAGAGGAAAAAAGCAAGGGATGAGTGCATACTTAATGTCTTAGAATACATCAGTTTTAATTCTGATATTTCAGTACTAATGTTTTGGGTGCCTTAATTCTATAAAGTATACATTTTTATAAATTCATAGCATCAAAAGTGTTAATCATTAAGAGAATATCAGAAAACCTTCAAGAATTTTTCCCCTCAATTACCTAGTAGAAAAAGACTGTAAATTGTTCTAAAATATTTGTGATGGTAACCCCCTCTTCTTTCACTCAATGCTCCCAGTCTTATGCTTGAATAGATGAAGGAGAAAAAGGCTTATTGATTATTCAGTCAGTGATGTCTCTTGGATAAACAGAAAAAAGGTTTGCCACGGAAAATATCTACAATGAACTCAAGATAATTAGGGGGGAAAAAAGCAACAAACAACTCTTCATTCATCTGCTAGAGAAGTTACAGCATTTCTAGCCCAGAAAAAGCAATTATTCAGACCTTGCCTCCTCTATTTCCTACATTGCTTCCTTCTTCTGATGAACAAGAGACCTTTCAACACAGATGTGGTAGTCTTGCTTTCTTTTCTGTTTTCTGCCCACAAGTAAATTTATTGCTCAAGCCAGGTTGACAGCTTCCCAAACTGAAAGGGCTCCATTTATCCTGAGAACAGACACTCCACTGGCCACGCTGGCCTCTTCACATTGCCCCACCAGTCTGCATTGACCCTGACCCAGAAGGAGCCAGTGTCAGCTGTGGGCAGATAGATCAAGTTCCATTTCTATTCCAAGCCTCATACGATCCCTGAAGCCAAAAAGCCATCAGGCAGGGCTGGTATCCATGGATCCTGTGGACACCTTTGTAGATCTGAACCATCAATTAACACAACGCAGAGAGTCTAATTGTCAAACTGTAACAAATACATGCTATTATTTACCTGGCTGGGTTCAAACCAGAGGCCTTTGGGATGACGTGTTCCATTTCTAATTAAATCTTTCCTTTGCAATCTAATCCCAGGAGTGGTGGGGGAAAAAAAAGACCAAAACCCTAAAAAATTATGAAGTCAGCATTTACTAGCACAGGGAGAGAAGAGGGCTCGAAAACTGAAGGGCATGAGCCCAGGCCAAACAAAAACACTTATTTTTGTGTGTAATCCAATGCTGAAAGCCTTACAATGAAGTGTAGCAGGAAGATAATCACTTTTCAGGGGCTAACTTTCAACTGCACCACACTCACAAGCTAAGTTTTGTTGCTAAAGATCTGTTGCTCTCTGTTGGAACTCGGCTTTCCTTTTTTACATTCAATAGCGTGCACTTTAAGTGGAGCCAAAATGGTTAGTGCAGAATTCGAGCTGAGGTGTTTCCCCACTGAAAAGAGATCTCAGTTAGAGAGAGGTTACATCCATTTTACCTGCAGGTGTCAAATGAAAAAAGCTCAGGCAGAAAGGACAGCGGAGAAGTTGCTGCATATCGTCGGTCACTAAGGCAACCCATTTTTAAAACACCCTCATACATTACCACCTAGATAACCAGTTTTGTGCCTCTTCGAAGCAGACAAGAAAACCTTAGGAGAGATGAGCAGTGGGACAGGCTGCCCAGGGAGGTTGTGCCGACTCTACTTTTGGAGGTTTGGCAAAATCCATCTGGATAAAGCCCTGAGTAACCTGTCAGACCTCACATCTGACCCTGCTGTGAGCAGAAGGTTGGACAAGAGACCTCCAGAGACCCCTTTCAATCTGAATTATCCCATGAATTTCATCTTAAGGGAAATATCAGAAAAACATGACTGAAAAACATTACGACAGAGTGATGGATATGAACGCAAAGCAGCCAAGGCACTAAATACTACCTGAATTACGAGGCTTTTTATTCTGAAGTTCTCCTCTTACCAGCTTCTCTAGTCTCTAGCAAATGCACTGCTGCAGCACCATTAGTGTATAAAGCCTTGAAGCCTCGGTGAAGGTGTAGAGAATAACAGGGGAGAGTACAGTGAATGATGAGTAACGTGGCTAATCCTGGTGTATGGACTGGAATCTGAACTAGGCTTTCAGGCAGCAACAGATGTTGCAAGATCTCAGACAGCTGGCCACAGCTTCCGTGCTTGCAGCAGCTATACACAGGCAGGCGGTGGAAAGAAGAGATCTAGGCGGCATTGCAAGATCTCCCAGTATCCAGGAGATCTCTCCAGTTCCGGGAAAAAGAAGGCACCTTCACGTTCAGCTCCTTTAGGCATATGGAAAGGATAGGGCAGTAACAATCCTGAAAACTCAGCCAGTGTCCCTCCCGGTAGCTGTGGCTGCTGTGCACACACTGGCTCTTCTGAGCCAGAAACGCTCCTTTGATACTTCTATATCTGCAGTCTGTCTACCTCAGGTTTTCTGCCCTTTACCTACTAATTTTTAGGTAACAAAATAAATCTCAGTGGGCCACAGGCTTGACTGAGTATTGAGTGACCAGAAGCATCCAAATTTATGTGGGGTTTTTTTGTTGGTTTGTTTTTTGTTTTTTCTGATGGGGCCATACCCTCCTGGTATTTTGTTATTCAGGCACTCAGACCACCACCTTACATATTTTACCACTGGAGTTATTCACAAGATTGCCAGCTTTTTGGAAGTAATTTCCCCTTCCATTGCGGAGTCCCATAGGAAGAACTTAGCCTTTACAGCTAAAACCCTAATGCCAAAATTTACTTTTTCAAATTTAAACTAGACCCAGTAGTCAAACTATCTAGATTGCATTCTGAACCTCCTCGAATGAAGTCTGTTGAACAAGAATGCATGGAGTATTTATGACAGTATATCACTAATAGGATCTCCTCAAGAAATTCAAACTTCTCATGAATTTGTCAGAAGGAAATTTCAACTATGCTTTAAAACCTCTTCTTATGAAAGTAGTATGTAAAATTACTTCCTTCTCATTCAAATATTTCAATGTAAATAACTCCTCAGAGTGAGAAGAACACATTTTTCACTTAATTATTTATTATAGAAAGGACTTTGTATAAAGAATTTCATACTGAGGTGTGGTCCAGTAATTCTAATAATTGCTCTAACACTGACTCCTTGTCTTGTTAACAAAAATTATTCCCCTGTGTAAAAAAAAGATTAATTTTTTACTTTAACACTTGGTGGCATTGCCATAAAATAAACCTTCCTTGTTCCTGCGTGATTCCTCTGACTCAATAAGCAATTAGCTCAATCTTCTCTATACTTATAAGGTTTCTCAATAACTCTAACTTTGGTCTCTGTTCTATATTCTGAGATTGCCTCAAATGTCATTTCTGTTCTTTTCAATTACCTCAGATGCTCCAGTCAAGCACATAATGACCTTCAACCTGATCTGATCTTCTCTGGCCTTAGCTGATACCCTTTGTTCACAGCTCTCCACCCTATTTCAGGCAACCACTGCTCACTTTCCCCTCTCATAGACCTACTATTTCTATCCATTCTCCTCTTTTGTCAGAATCTCAGATTACAGGTTTGGCTGAGCCTGATGGACCTCATGCCCTTACTGCCTTAACTGAACGCCCCACAAACTCCACCACATTTCTCACTATAGCTAAGCAGTCAGCAAAGCTTTTAAGACAATTCCTCATTCCCGTTCTTCAACAACACATCTGAAAACTATCCTTTCTTCTTTACATCTACGACTGAAAAGCTGTAAATGAAGTCTTAACTATTCCAGACTCTTCCTCTTGGTGCCTTCTGTCAAATTCTGTTTCTTGGAATAGTTGAAATTTCTTTTATACTTCCACGCATCTGAATTCCGAAAGAACACTTAACAAAGACAACATCTGTGTATTACAAATCTGGGACTCTTGAAGGACTTCACTTGGCAGTCCTGCACAAAATGAACACACTAAAATAGAAATTCCCAAAGGCAATATATCAAAAGTCATAAATGCCCAGAATCACTTGTGCGAGTTTCAGCGCCTATGCTGATAATTTGTTGCCTTCTCCTTGGCAAAAATCTACCTATGCCAAGTATATTATGGAATCCTAAATTTACAGCATATGCATTCTGGTTTGAGTTAGAACTCAACAATGCAGTAGAAATGGAAGCAGGCTTTGGATTGTCACAACAGAGGCCAGCATTCGAGTGGAAGAACTCTCTCACAGGAAGTTGGTTAAAATAATTTCTTCCCTGTAATTTCAGTTGAAAGCGTTAACCACTGAAGACCTTACAGTACCTCCCTCCAAACTGTAAATGCACCGCAACACAGAATTGTCACTTCTATGGTACCCGTGTCCCCACATTAAAAATATGTACATTAAAACAAACCATTGCTCCTTTCTCAGTCTGCATTTTGCTTCACAGGCACAGAGCACTGGAGGAAGCAGGAAACATTGTGCTAACATGACTATAGTATTGATGAATAAAAACTATAACCCCCAGGCTAAGCTGCCAAATAAGTAGTGAATTAATTTCTGTAAAGTACTCCAATATTACAAAGGTGTGTTGAAAGGTGTCTGCTCATGTTTCAAATTAAACGCACTGCTGGTCAGCATTAGCACCTCAGCTTTGAACAGCAGCCATTTGCCCATAACACTTCAGGGGCTGGGAAAAACGGATTTGCCGTTCACACTGGAATAATTAGAACATGTCAGGAAGAATTAATTTCCTCATTTTTCAAAAGGATACACAGAAATTACCATGTTATTATATGACAGGGTCCCTTGGAGAATTGTATTAAATTTAATTTCTAGCGCAGCCCACACAACAAATTAAAGTCATAAATAAGATGGAAAGAAGCGGGACGCAGAGCATATGTTTATGGCAATGAGTGAAGCCAAGGGACCAGAAACAACTATCTTCATTTCATTTTATTTAAATCAGCCAGACACTGTGTATCTGAATGACAGCACTTGTTAATGGTGCTGAGATTATAGGCTCCTTAATTTTAGGAAACAGAAGCAGTCACTCAGTATTTGAAATAGTATTTTTTTTCTACAATACAGATATTAGTTTTAAGTTGTTCCCTTTCAAGGCAGCTTCTCGTGGCCCTGCAGCCATGTGCAACTTCATTACACAAGATGCACTTTCATTTGTAATTGTTTTATTTGGTCTTAGTAACGGAGAGACGATCCAAGAAAAAAAAGGGGAAAAGTGACTGGTAATCGAGAGAACTAAATCTTTGGGCCAGCAGAACATTCCAAGACTGAGAAACACGATGGGAATAGCCAGTTACCACCATGATATTTTTTGCTATATAACTGCCAGTATATAAAATAATTTTCTATTTTCACATAAGCCCAAATGTTTTGATAGTACAAAAGAAAAAATAATCAGAGCAAAATTATGCTTGCTAATATTCCAATCACATGAACTCCGGTGCAAGGCATACCTCTCCTAATCCACCTCAAACTCCTAGGTCTCTCCTCGGACTCAGGATGAAGTCCTTTTGTACCTTCAGCACAGACCTGGCACTCACAGAAGGATTTGTGAAAGCGGTCATTTTATACAACACTGAAGTCAAACCATCTGCGCTTTAATAACATTTATAAAAATTTAATCAAGGTTTATAAAATATTAACAGTACTTTAACTTATTTTAATACCTCCTTCTATATTATTCTTTGTACATTTCAATTTTTAATTGTTGTGAAACTCGCGAACTAAGATGTTAAAATCAGACAGAATTACACTGAACATCCCCTCCTGTCTCTATGCATCTGCAGCAAGCAGGAAGATTCCTGTTCGAGCTTCTGTACATACAAAGACATGACAAAGTCGGTGAAATACAGGATTTGAAATCATTAAATTCTGGAATACAGGTTGGTGTAATTCTTACTCATCTGTACTATGAAACTGAAGCCTACCACAATATTGTACGAAATAATCTATATTTAAACCTCAGAAGATTTTTCAGGAACGCTCATAGTATTTCCCTTAGCAGGAAACTAGTTACTCTGCAATTATCAGAAATTACAGGTGTGAAAACAGGTGATAAAGAAAGTTAAGAGAAACATTACAGATGACAAAAGGAATTGGTATCAAAAGGGGTGGACTCAAGTTAATTTCTGGACAAGGCATTAACCTTTTCTTATTGATACCTGCAAAGTTTCTTTTTCATATAAGCATTTGCTGTGATATGGGAAAAAAAACTCTAGAGAAATCCTTTGAATACATTAACTGGTGCACTATAGACTGCCAATATCCAGCTTGCAACCATTTTATCATGCTTGTTAGCTCAACACAATCTTAAAAAGAGAGTTTGCACACTTTAAGAAATAGCTGTCACGGATCTGAGCACTCCCTTGGGTGTAACAAACTTTAAATAATTTGTGGATCAATTAACTGGCGACTCTCTACATAACACAGATTTCACACTCCCGGGTCACTGCATTATCAGCTTGATACGAATCATAACATTTTGGAGAAAAGTTCATAATTGAAATCATTAATTAATTTAACAGGAGCTTTTAGTAATGCATAGACTTACACAGCTGTAAAGGAGCAGAGAGCAATTAGTTGTTTCTCTGACAATTTTCTCTACTTGGTGGAAAACTTTTCAGTTTGTGAAGCATATTACTTTCACAACCTTTTACAACTATTTGAAACTCAAAATGCTCAATATTATTATACACCATTTTAATGCAAGAAGAAAAACTCAGATACTGTGGGGAAGAATAAACCACGACTTTGCAACACCATGTATTATGTAGTAACCTGCATTCCTTTGGACTCAGCAGAAAATAAAAATAATTCTATTTAAACAAGGAACAAATATGTTTTACAGAAAAGCATAACCAGGGCCTCAAATGATTGACTCGTATAACTGAATTTTCTTACTTCTAACTTAGCTAATAAGTAATGCAAAAGAAAGCAGCAGCATTTGCATGAGAAATGCATCAGCTTTATAGGAAGAGAAGCATTTGCAAAGTGGGGAAATTTTCAATAGAATCGACTTGGTGACAGCAGAAGTACTACTACCTCTCCGCAGAATTCCCTTACAATTGTGGAAGACTAATACAGAATCATGAGAAAGATTAAAATAATGGAAAACACATTCTGCAGTGAGGCAGCCAAGTGGCTTACTCCATCAAATTTGTTGAAGGAAAAAAAAAAATCTTTAGATCAGAAACTAGCAGTACGCACAGGGGAAAGAAAACATGATAACGGAGGATTTTTCAACCATACAGACAAGCATGGCTGTAAACTTAGATTAAACCAATTCAAACTAGAATTATGGCACGCAGCTTAATAAGTGAGATAAATTAAACACTGAAACAAATTAACAAAAGATTCTGGTACATCTGCTGTCACTGTAAATTTTTCCAGTCAGGCTACATCCCACGAAGATATATCCCTCTAGCCATAGCTAGGGGACTTTAGGGACAGTTCTACGCCTGCATTATGCAAGTCACACTAAATAATTACTATGGACCCTATAGTCTTAAAACTTATCGACCTCTTAAAGCTGGAGTTCTTCAAACATGTGTGTGGACTTTCACCACTGGACTTTCATGCAAGCACTCAGGGAAACACCACAATTAATCTCTGGCCCATATTCAGATACTCAAAGCTCCTTTGATTAGTTTGTTCTGAAGGACAGACATGTAAACCTTCAAAAGCCCACAGTTTGTAATAACTGCAGAGACTGATTTAACATAGCAATAAGTCCGGATGGTTTTGATCTAAATTTACTATCAGTGCACAAGGATGAAATATTTTCAGTCCTCTAACTTTCCCCTGCATTGTCTACTCAGAAAGTAAACTTAGCAGCAGTGAAACCTTCAGTTCAAGGGAGCTCTACTTTTAGTTGAAGGCTTTCCATACAGTGATACCAATAAAATAGGGAGAATAGGAACCCATTAATGCCCATTTCAGTAATGTCTGGCACCTTTGGGGAAACCACTTTGCAGATCTTCACTCCTATATTATAACACTAAAATGGACGTTTCATGCACATTTACTGATATGGAAACTGGAACAAGATGTGCTAAACAGCTCACCCAAAGACACATAAATGACAATGTGGGGCTGATTTCAAAGTCCTGCTTCCAAGTCTGCTGAACCAGTTTAGCCCATGTTTCATTTCAATATCATTGTACACATATTTTCAAACACTAGAAACAGGGTATGTGATTTTTAAACAGTAAAATAGGTATGATTTTTTGAAGAAAATATAGGAACTGTTCTTTGTAGTAGGTGAGACCAATTTTCCAAAATATTGCTTAGCCTGCTATAAGTTTGACAAATGCCACAAATTATGTTTCAGAATTTAGATCAATTAGTTTCCAATTCATGATCCTATACACAAAATAAAGCCTATTTCTTCAATCATCATAGGAACTTAATTTATCCTAAACACACTGTACTAAAATGAAGTATTTTCAAAAGAGTGAGGAATAATTAGATATTAATAAATATAATTTTTCAAATGCGAGAATTAGAATTAAAAATCTAAAAAATAGGTTTTGTTCTTGCCTTCAGCTTAAGCTACCATCATTAAGAACTAATTTTTAAGTTTTCATGTTTAGGATCTGAAACCAGAGGACCTAACACATTAAAATCATATTCAAACATTTTAAAAACCTTTTATTAAAATCACATTCATACCTTTTGTTTTCATTGGACACGTTTTCAAAATATTCAGCAGACAACAGGGTATCAATACATTTAGAGCAATTATTAAGTAGTCCTAGTTATTTAACCTACATCACCTTCTTCCTTTTCTCTTTATCAATAAATTACTTTCTGAACATACCACCTAACAGGCTTGAAGGAGAATAGGGAGTAGAAAATATTATGTGAATCAGATACCCTTTTGGTGATTCATATGGAATGGTAATGTTGTGAATCCATTGCTAAGTACTCATCAGATCATCTCTCAGGGCCCTATTAAAAACATTAAGTATATATTTGAATATGAGTTATTCTATTTTGAACATATTTGAACACGAGTAACTCTATTTTGGTCTGACTCAAATCCATATCTATGCAGCCTTCTGATAGCTTCAAATCCAAGCAGAAGTGAGCAGTCCTTAAACTCACTGTTTTCCAAAAACCTAGACTGCTCTTTCCTGAAACAACAGTGAGCACTGCTGCTTGCCTAATCATCCCTGGAGAGAATTAAGGAACTTGAAGCCTAAAGATAAGCAGGCACTGATGGGGATCTCAGCCGTCTTGGAAAGTAACGTGCTATGCAACAAGAAATCCTGCCAACTCAGATGACTCTCTTAAAATCTAAAGTACAAGTACCATTTCAATCAAACAGCCTTCAGAGGCAAAAGGGCAGGTATTTCAGTATTTGAACGCAAACGCGGGCTCCCTCCTTAGCTGGAGGTCCACAGCAGATGAGGAATAATGACATGAAGAAATGCTTTACAACTGACTCACTGATTGGCTGTGTAAGTGTCCAGATGTTCCAGCTCCTGTAAGTATGAGTATGGCTCCAAATTAAATAGCTGAACTGCCAGAGATATTGGGAAGGCCTGGTACTGTCAAAGCTGAGGAGGAATCTCTCACTTGCCATCCGCTCACTCTCTTTGCTGGTTGGAGCCCCTACCACAGATCTTCGCTTGTGCATCTTCCCTCACTTGACAGATGAGAAATTCGGCTGAATTGCAACAGCCCTAAGGGACTGGGAGATGACACTTCCCATTCCAGTATGGATCACAAACATCTGCCAATTTTTTCTTGAGAAATCGATAGCAGTTTTCCAAAGGCATTTAATGTATATCTTATTCAGTCAGCACACTATCCTCTAAACGTTCTAGCATTAGAACAAACTACATGCCTTTCACATACAGTCTCCTACAGGTTTGGGTGTTGTCATCAAGCTTCAAGGATTACTGTTTCCCATTCCCTACGCTCAGCTCTAAATCAGTGACTATACAGCCATGCTAGTTCAGACATCTGTCTTCCTCGCTTCATCAAGGTCTTTTGAATCCCTCCTGTGGATCAAAGTTGTACTCCATAAAAGTTTAGAGAAATGGGGGGGGAGCTTTTGGTTGTGGCCTTGCTTTGATTTTAAATAGACTACACCAATTTTGTGGAGTTTATTACTTCAGAGCAGTGTTTAGTACTTTTCTTACACCAGGTGACAATTTTAGAATATATTTTATAACTAAAATACAGCAATATTTAACAAAAAACTCCAGGAATTACTGCTAGGTCTTAATCTTATTCAGCAAAACAAAGTTCCTCCCACAAGTTCTCATGTCTTCTTTATGTTCTCCATTTTTCTTTTATCCCATATGGTTTTACATTTCTTTTAATATCCACGGCTCCAATGAACCTTCGCAATCTTATTTTTAAATAGACTTTGCTTTCTTTCAGCACTATATAAATTAATGTATAGGCAGTTCTATCAACCACTCTCAGCCTTTTGGGTCTGAAATTTTCCCTATGGGAAAGATTTAGGCCAAGCAGGCTCCCTTGCTTACAAAATGAGGATGATATGAAGGACATGCTATAACTCAGAACGCAATTTCCACTTCAAATAAGACACATTATCATTTGGCACGTTTCATTAAGGCACAACAACAAAAAAATCTATGTCATAGAAAACAGGCTCTCGGTTACTTTAGAACTCAGAAATAAAGGAATAAAAGTCACAATGGTTACACTTGGTTAATTAAAAGTCAAGATTATTTTAAAGGTGATGCCTTCCCTTATTTGTTACAAAGTGCCCTTTTGATACCATGGAGATGAAAGGACAATTTTAACAAAGACAGCTCAGAAAAAAAACCACCTACTTCTCTATGGCTCTTTTATTCACAGAATGTAATGGTCAGTAGCCGTTTGTCCAAGCAGTAAAGTATCAGCAGCATAAAGCATATCTGCAAACCAGAGATCAAAATTTGCATTCATTCACCTCCAAAGAAAAATAACCAGGGAAAACTGTCAAGGCATTCATCTAGCTGGTCAGGAATACCAGCATGAGAGGGCTCTCCAGCCCTGCTCATCTGTCCTTGAGCAGCAAATTCCTTGTTGTGCCGGGGTCTGCTACAGATACCTGCAGGCCATGAAAAACAAACCCTGTACCCTCACCAGTGGGTTTCAGACCTCCCAAAGTCTGCCACGCATTTGACGGGTCATGCTGGTTGTTAAAAGTTTGTTAATAACTACAGCACAATTAAATCATTAATAGATCATTCACTGGTATGAGGGTCCAACCACTCAGCAGGCTGCTTATAAAGCTCTAAAATAACACCCACCTTCCCTTTGAGAGGCTTTTAAACACGTTCTACCATGGGCTTGTTGAAAAGCTTGCCAAGCTGAGTTTTAAGTGGAAAAATAGGTCCTGAAGTAATAAGATTTCTTTTACTTCAGGGAAGAGTCTGTCATCAGAAAAGAAATTATATTAAAAATTTACTATAGTTACAAATTTGACCTGCAAACACAAGTGCAGGCTATTTTTTCCAAAAATGGATTTCCCTCTCTTCTTTTTCTTACTCTGTACTGTGTTTTGGGGCTTGTGGTGTTTGTGGGTTTTTCTAAATTATTTTGTTCCTATATTTTATAGGCTTGTCTAAAATTAGTTATATCTATAATACAAAGAATTCTATTAATCTTTTAAGTTTCATGGGATCACAATGTTCTTTGGTACAATGGGAGGCTTTTATTTATTGTGTCAAGTTTCTCCCAGACACAGGCCTGACTGAATCAAGCAATGAGTCTTGTATAGAGTTTATTTATGAGAGAGCACGTAAATCAACTTTAGAGTGCAGCACTACTCCAAAAAGGCTGGTCCAAAATCCACAAAAATATTTTCCTGGGCTTTTCAAGATTTCTTTCTTTCCAAAGTAGCCACATCACTGGTGACTAATGATGTCCTCAAGGGTAAATAGTATTTTAAAAGTTTACTACTCTCGATGATTTCTTTCTGTCAGACAGTCTCTGAAGCAAACTCGATGGCTGTCACATGTTTCTTAGAAAGATACTGTGTGTTTCAGAATTCCCACAGCATTAGTAGATGTCTCTGGAGGTTCCTTTATGCATCTAAAAATACATAAAATATCTTTTCCTTTTTTTTTTTATTACTTTCTCCGTGCAAATTTTGAGCTTTTCAATCACCTAAATGTAATAAAGCCTGGTGTGACAGAACTAAGAATCCTCCTGTTTAATGTTTAGGAAATTGCAGGAAGTTTATAATTTCCTTTGATGATCTGCTGTATTTCCCTTCTCGGGACATCCTGCAGAATGCAATGCTCACAAGCTGCATTTTGTGATGCAAAAATTATTCTTATGCTAAACTAATTTTATGCCAAAAAGAGCAACTACTGGCCAAATTCAGTGTCTCAAGTAACACAGGACTCTTCTCGTACCTTACATCATTACTCACTTATGCTGATCCTTTGCAACATGAGAATCCTCAACAATTGTGAATTAGCAGATACGTGTACACTAAATAAGAGACCAGGACAAGATGTAGTACACCACCATTCCTGCATTTGCATTTTGGCCCAAGTGACCAATTTCAAGCATCAAAAATCCCATAAATTCACATACAAGTGAATTAGCACAAGGTCAGTTTTTCCTGCAACAGGCAGAAGTTTCACACCCCACAAAGAACAGAGTTGAAGCACAGAGTGGGGCACTTTCTTTAGAAACAGGAAGATGTCATTAATTCAAATTAATACTTTGACACAAGCAGAAGAGTCAGATTCACATTTTGGTGAAGTAGGGAACAGTGTCTCAAACACATGTAACTAGTAAAGAAAACGTAAGATTCACAGCCATCAGCTAAGAGACTTTCCTTTTGAAATTTTGTTTCAAAACTGAGGTTGTGCTTGGCATTGAGATCCTTTGTTTTCTAACAACGATGAGGCCTAACCATTCAAAGGTAGCTCAAAAACAGCAAGTACATTTCTGGAAACCATAGATTAGCACTTCCCTCCAGCTGGGCATTTTCAAAATGAAATATTTCACAGTCGTGTTTATAAGAGCAAATAAAGTTTTGAGAGAATTGTTACTGTGTTTCCTCCATTTTAGGAGAGTGTTCAGCTAATAAACATACTTGTTTTTTCAAGCCATTGCTGGATTTTCAATTCTTTGTCCACTGTAGGTGTGGCCTTGTAGCATACCATTCCACAGATTCAGTCTAATTTCTATGGCACCTACTGACTATTTCTCCATTTCTGGGAAAAATTTAGCTATTTTACTTGTTTGCTGGCATATATGGCTTTCAGACATGATTCTTCCACGTAGCTGCTTGAATTTGTACTATGAGCTAAAATGATATGAAGCAACCATGGCTGAGCAATTTTATATTTTTCTTCGAGAACTTTGTTCTCGGCCTTGGAATATTTAAGGACAATTAACCAGGTGCTCTAATATAAGCACCTGTGCTAGGGAACTCTCTCTTGTTATGGTGTCTCACTACATCTAGAAGTTTAGCTTTGTGCCAGAACACCATGATGCCACCTCTTACAAATGTATGATTTTTGGGGCTTGGGGTGGGATTTCCTGCTCAAACCATGACAGAGTAACATGAGCAGAAGAATCTCATCTTCTCTACATTTTCAAAGAGTCTTACATCTTACATCTAGGAGGCATAGAAACAGAAATATTTGGAAATGCAAACTCTAAAGGCACAAAATTAACGAGGCAAAAATTATTCCTTTGCTTTGTTTTACTTCTTTGAGGGAGGACTGTTCATTCAAGTTTTTAACCCTGGAATTTAATGCAAGTTTTTCTTGTCAAATACAGGATCCTCACTTACAAAAGAAAAACATGGGCTTCTGCAAATTTAAAAGCCGTATCTTTCTGAAGAATATCCATTTAAAACATCCCATATGAGTCCATAAAATCAATAAATATTTTTGGCTCGAAGCAGATAACAGATACATCCAAACAATTAGAAAAGGCCAAAATATATTATGCAGATTGGATGTATTTAGCATGAACTCTCTGCAATTTCTATATAAACAAGTGATTAGAAGGTTCCCTTCAAAGGCCAATGTGATTAGCAGAAAAACCTCACAAATTCACTTACTGCCTAATGAAGTACATGTATTTTTTCCTTAGAGTTATCACAAGTTGTATGTTAGCTATCTATTAAAGCAATGATTTTCATGATGCCTTTTGTTCTAGGATCACTTACAACACCCTCACATTTTCACTCTGCTTGTCCATGATACAGGAAAACTAATAAATAAATAAATAAATAAATAAATAAAGAGTTGTCGTCTTGGGCTACCCACAGAAAAAAATTACCTACTTGAACATAGGTAAGAACGGTTCAAATTCTGGTTCAAACACAGCAACAGGCTGAGGGATTACAGAAAATCCTGCATCCACACACACTGAAATATTTACAGTTAGGCATTGATAACACTCTCTTAACTTAGGAGCAATTACAGAAAAACTGGACTGCTTATTTTTCAGTTTACTGAACTAAGACTTTTTTCTTTTTTATCTTAGATCTCAGATCTCAGAACTTAGACCACAGATGTTTCAAAAGATATTTTGTAGACAAAAACAGGCCAACTAACACGTGTGAAGGATTCATTATGGTTTACAGAGTAAATAAGTTGGAATAAACGTTTACATGGAGCAAGGCCTGGAAGGAGCTCATATTTCCTTGTTTGTATGTGTTTTAGTCAGACCCTAAATGTAATCTGTACATAGTTTTTTGTGGTTTCATAAAACGCTGTTAAACTGTCCAGCCTGGTGATAGGTACTATATGATGCTGCAAGAGGTTTACTGTTCTCAAACTCTTAGCGCTCTAGAAACAAACAATCAGTTCCATCTGCAAAAGGCAGCTGAGTAAAAATAAAACCTAAATTGTAGTCGAAGGGAACACGTAGACAGCAGGGGAAAAGGATCAACAGCCACAATTTATTGCCATAGTATAAATGGTGCGGCAACTTTAACATGGCAGGGCACTTACAGCAATATTATTCTTGTTAGAGCACTGCTCTGTCAGAGAAAACAAGAGTTCATTCACAGACATTAAATACAGCAGAAAAAAAATGCGGGGAAGTGATTTGTACTTCATGGCAAAATGGTATATCCTCCCCTTTCCTGTTTTGATCCGTACTGGAACATAGCAGTCGACTATTGAATGTAGTCCACTGTTCAAACGCAAGATTAACTGAGATGCTCCATGGCGAGCAAATAAATTTGTTGCCAGTGGAATAATTATTCTTATAGAATGTCATCCTCTTTTACAGGAGAGAGAGACAGGTGATGACATTCAATAAAATGTGATTTTTATTCCCATTTTCTTGACATGAAGAGATGTATGACTTACTCAGCTCCTTTGAAATACGTGCTCTGAGGTCATGCTTTTTTTTTTTTTTTTTCGAGAANAAGTGAGAATATTATTTTCCATTCAATGTAATCCTGCGTAAGCGTATGAAAGAGCAGCTATTCATGTAATGGGCCCAGCAATATTGCAGTCTTTGTTTCTGTATTTTCGAAAGCTGATCCTACCTACATTTGAGCTACTTAGACATAGCTACAGCAAGTTACTATGTGACAAGTGTTCCAAATATGACGAGAGCTATTATCTGTAAAGAAAAAACAGAATCTATAACTCTTTGTACCATCTAATATTCTTCAGCATTTCAAGTAATTAGCAGCTTATTCCAAAAACATTTGAACAGTTAACAGATTTGATACCTATGGTTAATCCTCATTAAAATCACGATTACATGATATAATTACATGTAAATAAGAAAAATGAATTCAATATAACTCTTACCCTTTTCAATGTTGGGCACTATGCTGGGAATCATACAGTATGTACAATTAGATTTATACTGCTAAGCTAAAAATATTGGTGAAGATCTAAAAATGACGAACAGTGCCTTTTAAATTAATGTCTTATTAGTTGAGTGAAGTACACTGACAAAGAATAATTTATGCTTATTCAAACTGCTCTCGACATCTTCAGGTGTTTCCAAATGAGCTCACAGAAGAGTGATTAAATGCATCTGATAACAAGCCACACATTGCTGAAATTACTTACCGCCTCATTTTATGATTAATTAAACATGTAGATTAAAGTTGCAAAAGAATTTAGATTAATGAGCAAGTTAAGTCTTGCTGATATAAGTGAATTGGGAATTGGATGCTCTGTGGAACTTTATAAACATGCATTTTATAATGAGTAAGACAAGGCTACATGTTGAATCCTGGCCACAAGGGCCTTTGACGATGCAGTCTTTTTTAACATGGTTTGACAGCTTTCAAATAACATTCTACTATAGACTTTAAACTTTGTGCATCGCTGTAAAACATGAGACTACATAACTCATGTATTAGGAGTACGATTATTTCAAAGCTCTCCAAGGTAATGACCCCCTGTAGCAGCAGCTGTTCAGAAAAATTACAAGCTCGATTGTTATTTTAATCAGAGAGAATTTAGTAGTTAAAAGCAGTTATGCAACTAGTAAAATTATACGACACTCCATCAGTAGCCTTATAGCACCTTCCATAGTCCTGTTCCTCCCAGTTTCCCCGCCAAAAAGCCTTGGTCTTTTTAGTAAAACAGGGTGCTCAGTTATCCATGAAAAATTCAAAGCCATTTATTAAGTATAGCTTCTGTGCAAGGCAAGGTAAAGTTTAAATTTATGATGATTCTTATCAGCTCCAAGACTGTGTCAAAATATCTGCTAGGTTTGCCAAGTGTCCATTTTTCCTATTTTAAGAACATCTATACCTAATCCACCCAGCTTAGTCTGCGTCAGAAAGGCAAGTTGGACTTCATGGCTTTGCAGGGCAAAAGAAAATCAGATCTCTCATCCAGATGTGGTTTGCTTTGTACAGGATGCTGAAACTGAAACTACTGACCTATCTGTATGTTTATGTCGTTTGTAAAACTTTCCTCATCTACTGCATCGAACGACTCCTGCAGACTCATCTGAGGCGGCTGGCTGCTTTTAAACCATCCGGTTCTTATTTTTAAAATTTACATGAGAATCGATTTCCTTGTCCTAGCTGCGTCCTTTCAACTCACATCGTAATTTCAAAATATCAAAGGTCTATCCAACAAAAATCAAGGAAAACAAGAACCAAAAAGGTCCATACAGCACAAATAGTTCATGAAAAGTATTAACCTCAGGTCACTAACGTACGCTCATTTTTTCTGAGCGTGTGTACCAACAGAAGTACAATGCCTTAATTTAGAGTTCCACAGCTGAGCACATGCTTTGAATACTTTGACTCCTTACTGACTCACTATAACACTTTAGCATAAGTTAATTATCAACCTTCAGCTGGACTGATGCACATCAGTATATCATTCAGAACACCAAGGCTGCCAGTTCCTGCTTATTCTGCGCAGAGTGATGCTCCAAGATCGTATTTTCTGCTCTGGGACTACAAGCCTCATCTGATTTATTAAAGGTGGATAGCGAATGTGTCATTTAGGGTCAGGCCTGTCCTGCATCCATAGAATCAGTCTTCCTGTTCTGTTTTCTAATTGAGTTTAAGTTTTTCATATACAACTACTTGGTCAATAGATTTGAAAGTATCTTTATTAACAAATAAATAAATAATAATCCTTATTGTGTATGCAATGTGATAATCAATTCTTAGAACAGGTTCCTCCCATTTCCTAAACAACTCTACCTCTACCTGTGTATTTTAGTGCTGTCTGCCAGGCTCTCTGGCTTTCCTTCAGAAGACACTGCTTCTTTCATTAACCATGCTCTGGCTTTGTAATGTAGCAGGTTTCAGTCATGTCAAGGCATAAAATTACTAAAATGTAGTTAATTTTACTATAAGTTAAGGGATTGGTCTGTTTTACATTCAACTTCCAGAATGCTGGGACATCTGTGCTCTCCTGTTCCAGTCTGGGTCAATCACACCACACTCTGAACACACTTCCGATATAAAAATCTCACTATACTGCAGAACACACTAGAAGCAACAAAGTATGAGCTGAAACAAGTTTTCTTCATGGCAAGTTGGAAGTACTCATGATAAAAAATTTCATTTTCTTCAAGTGAAAAGATAAGTTTGCAGTCAAATATAATGGCTCTGCTGGAGTCAATAAATGCAAGTCAATGGCAAATCCATGGTAGTGGCACAAGGTAGGTTGTGGGTGTTTTTCTATCTCTGATATCCAGTGGGGAAAAAAAAAAAAATCTCACAGTAGGTCAATATTTGATAGCAGATAGCAAACGCATTTTCTTACTTATTAGAAAATTGTCTAACCACAATGAATTTCGTTATCCAGTTCACTTTTTCCATGTATTTTTTGTGCTTCCCTCTCATACGCATTTAATGCATTCTACTGAAAGAAACTTAGTGTTTAGATGCAATAATACAAAGTAGCACACAAAATTTTCGGAAACTAATATCCCAAAGGTTTTAAGAACATACCGAACGACAGCACAAACAAACAAGTGGCAACCTGCCACCCAGCTCAGGGTTCAAAGGAACAAGTATTGAAAAGGTAACTCTCAAAAAACTCGAGAATGAAAGAATATAGTTAGCTTTCCCTAACTTTTTTACCCGACAGGACACTTTTGATCCCTTTCCATAAGCTTACCACCGAGGACTACATTTCCTGGATTCAGCTATTTGCTCAGAGGGTGAGGCAGCTCCACTCCTCTCCCTGTCACCATAGCACACTGAAGCTGTACTCAAAACAGTTAAAAGGAGGAAATGGAATCATTGCACAAACGGGTTTTTAAAGAGCAATCTGATCTCCACTGAAGCTCTAGGCTTCAGAAATACTGCACAAAAAGTACAGTTAGCTGATTAAACTTTTAATTAGTCGGTCAGCAAAGCTCTGTTCATCCTGTTTTCAACAGAAAACCTCTTGTAATGTATTTTAAAGGATCCTGAAGAAGAAAATTCAAATTTAGCAACAAATGAGAATTCTCACTCGAGTTTTAAAGCAAGTGGCTTGGACACTTACAAGCATTGCTACTATAAACTTGCGGAAGGGTTTAGACTCCTGAATTGAACCCAGAGGAATTTTTCACATATTCCAGCATTCTATAAGACTTACTACAACTACCAGGCTGGCTTCAAACTTTTGCCAAACTTAAAGCAAAACTCTGCCAGAAATCTGCTGGGATTTCTGGCAGAAATTACTGGTCACAGAGATCCTAGTAGGGTCTCTTGTCAAGGTTGTCTGAGGCAGGTATCCGAAGCATTCCCTAGATATGCACAGTGAAACTGGCATTTTGAAACTGATACTGTGGTTATTAAGTCTTCAGATACTTTAGAAGTGTTCTGGAATAATATATTCTGTGGTCAAAAGCTGAGACCACTTTTAACTCTGCAGCTACTTCTACCCTGTAAGCAGATTACTGAGACACAAAAATTAAAGCATGCAGATGAAGTATAAAGATATACAAGAACTATAAGAAATATTTTTCCCTGGAGATTTGCCAGTGGAAAATGTTGCTAACTTGTCTGTTTCTTCAAGAGCATGTCCAGCAGATCCCATCTACTGTAGAATGATATGTTCTTACAGGCAGAAAAGGAGATCGCTTCAAAGCTATCAGTCAGGGCTGACTACAGAGAAGAATCCTCCTACTCAGCTGTTCTCCAGAATCATCTTTCCAAGATGTAAATATGAACAAAACATTAACCAGAGAATTAATGAAAATAACTCTGATTTATACTCCATATCTGATTTACACACATACCTTCTATTGTAAGAAAACAAGCAAGGAGAATTATGACCCTTTCCCTTTTTTTTTTCCTACCTCAGTAACTGCACAGAAGCCTTGCTAAAGGTTGTACCAGGGAACATTCTGGCTTTTGTGTGTCCAATACCCCTTGACAGAACAAACCAAAGATGTAAAACAGTTTGAAATTAATTGCCTCAAAAGGAGACACCTTCACACTGTAATATAGAATAAGAAGAAACTTTAGCTGGAAGGAATTAAGGAGTGGCCTTTTAAGTCGTGATTGTACTAGTGCATGGAACAGACATAAATTTCTCCTGCTGGCTGAGTTGGTTTGCATTCAGGAAGCAAAGTTAACACTGGAAAAGTCCAGTATGGACCGTTACAAAACGAACAGAAGTATGTGCATGTGGCAGTAGCACGTGGAGACAAATAGTCCAAAGAATGCTCAGATGATATTTGACGTTACCAGCACATGACAACAGACTGCATTATATTTAAAGATAAGAACCAGGATGACATGTCTAAGCTTCCAGAGCTCTTCATGTTACTTTCTCACTTAGCCTCTAATATCCATCTGGAATTAACCTTAAGCATATCCCTGGACAAGTGTAAAAAGAGGAAAAAGAAGGAGCATCTGCATGTTTGATCCCATGGCACCACTGACATTTTACCAATTTTATGAGATGGATAAACTAAAAGAGTGACTTCAAAAAAGTCACTTTGGTATAGTTTAGAGTTATAAAGCTCAACTTAGATTAGGCAAATCAAAATAATTCTATTGAACTTGTACTGGTAATACCAACCCCTCTCAGCAGTGGCTAATTCACCCTGTGTGTTGAACACAGATGTATCCTGCTGGAAAAAGAAAAAAAAGAAAAAAAAAAAGCAGCTTAACTTACAATTTTTGTATCTTTGACCAGTGTCAATATAAGATGCAAGAGAGGATTCTCAAAACTCTCTATATGAGTTTCCATTCCTGACTGTGAGCAAAGCTATCACTTCCCTCCTTTTAAATGATCTGAAGTTAGCATTATTCAAAAAAATAAAAATTGGAAGATACTCAGCTATAATGGTAATGATGGTGACAGTAGGTACTCAAAGATAGTTAGGAAGAAAGTTAAATAGGCTTGGGGACTATTACATAAGTGCTTTTCAGAGTCTGTCGTCTCACACAGAAGAAATTACAGGGTGGAGAAGTGGAAAAAAAAGCAAAAAAACAGAATCTAAGGGGAAAAGAGAGCTCATTGTTCCGTTGTCCTCACAAATCAACATTTTGAAATAACATTTAGGTATAGAGCTCCCTTTTTTTTTCTCCTGCAAAATGAGTATTATTCATATTTATCTGAAATCTATCAGATCAGTGGGAGATACATTCACCAGAGAAAGACATTTTGGAGGGACACCACTTGTTGCCTGTTCCTCGGTTTTAGCTTAAGCCAGTTGATCTTCATTCTGCTCCCTAGTGGGTATTCAGAGAGCCAGAATTGGGCTTTATTATTCCAGAAAGCCACACATCTCCTACGTATGGCAGAAATTTAATCTTAATGGATCCCACAGCAATTCCATCAAGATACTAAATAAGAGCAAGGGAAAGCACAGGGTTGTCAAACGCTACAGATGAGTGCTCTGGGAGCAAAGAACTACTCATCCACCATGTGTCACGGGCTTTTCAACATATTTCCGTCTTTCCTTGGGATTAGCTGAAGAATGGAGAGTTTGGCAATCAAATATATGCCTCTGCTTAGAGAGAACTAAGCAGAATGAGGACGGATTACTTCCCTTATTTCATGGGCAGGAAAAGTCATCCATCAGAATGACAAATGCAGTACCTTTATAGGCTCACAGCCATTCTCTGAGCAGTTCAGTGGTGCTATTGTGAACTCACTGCTACTTTCCTGTTAATCTGCTTTAAAAAAATAACCCAACAACTGCTGAGGACACCAATAATAATGCTTTTAATAATAACCAAACATTATGCAGAGACCTTAGAGCAACCTTCCAGTATCTAAATGGGGGCTACAGGAAAGCCAATGAGAGACCTTTTTATAGGGGCATGTCATGATAGGACAAAGGTGAATGGGTTTAAACTGAAACAGTAGAGGTGTAGATTAGATCTCAGGAAGAAATTCCACTATGAGGGTGGTGAGGCACTGGAACAGGTTGCCCCAGAAACTGTGGATGCTCTGTCCCTGGCAGTGTTCAAGGCCAGGTTGAGCAGGCCTCTAAGCAACCTAGTCTAGTGAGACATGTCCCTGCCCATGGCATAGAGTTGGAATGAAATGATCTTTAAGGTCCTTTCCAACCCATGCCATTCTGTGATTTGAACACCTTAAAATATAAGTAGGTTGACCCAAAGTCTAAAAGAGGGGAAAGGCACAGAAGGCCCTGAATGCCAGTTTGTGTTTGTAGGACTACCTACGTGAATGGATCAGGCAGCCAAAAAGAATGGATTGTGTCATGGGGCTCCTGAAACAATGAATGACCAGAACTACAGAGAAAGCAGGAGTAAAAAG
Organism: Cnemophilus loriae; assembly: GCA_013397755.1. NCBI lineage: Eukaryota > Metazoa > Chordata > Aves > Passeriformes > Corvidae > Cnemophilus > Cnemophilus loriae. Next base: position 123,848 of record VZTF01002084.1, read on the forward strand.
GAATTCTTATGCTTGCATCGAGAGCTGTGAACAATTCAGAGGCACTGTCAACTACAAGACATGTTAAAAAACCTCATGTGAAAATATCAGGAAAGGATTTCAATGCTGTTGGATCAGGGATTTTTTTCCAGCCAAGACAGAAGGGCAGGAGGGGAGTGTGGGCATGTAAATTTACAAAAACATTGAACCTTATGATCTTTATTGCCATATTAAACAGAAACTTTAGTAACTTCTGTGAGAAATCTTTTGTGTTAGGACTCTGTAGATTAATAGGATGCCCAAACTAATCTGGGAGTCTAGAAACAGGACTAAGTGGATATTCTCAAAAGACTGTGTTTCAATAGACCTCTCATGCACTGGAGCTTGGATAGGAATATAATGACTACTCCACTTCATCATCTAATATCTGTTAAAGACATTTAAATACTTCCTTAGTAATATTACTTCCTCCGGTTACAACAGCCGCAGACTGAGACGTCCTGGGAAAATATTCTCTTATCTATAGAGCCTCTGTTTTTCTGTTACTATGAAACTTCTGTCCTTCATTAACATTCAAATCACCTTCTTTCTCTGCAGCTGGTGGAGAGGCACTTCACTTTTTTGTCCTAGCAGTGATATAGCAGAACCTTTAACCAAGAACAGGATGTGTCTGGGATCACCTTTAGAGTTTAAAGTTTGTAAACTCAGGTTTTTTAAAATCTTGACAGCAAAACAGAGAAACGGTCCAGGAAATAGCTCTAATTGGGAATCATCCTTTTCTTTCTTTTCTCCCTCTTTTTAGAACTGTTGTTTCAAATGTCCCAAATGACTGCATAAGAGGCTATTCTATGAGATTGTTCTGGTGAGACAAGTTTTTGCTTTCTTAAAAAAAA
>VZTF01002084.1:124730-173689 GCA_013397755.1 Cnemophilus loriae
AAAAAAAAAAAAAGAGTCTCAAAATATATGCTGCTTTCCCTAACACGAGACAACCTCTCTCTTCCACTCACAAAAATACCAAAAATTGTAATCCTGCATCTTTGAAGAGAGAAAGAACACTTTAGGACAGCAGAATTCAACACTTCAGTCAGCTTTGTTAGGCTTAGAAAGTGGTTTTGCAAACAGACTTTTGCAACACTACCAAAGAAATCTTTGGTCAAATTTGGCAGAGAAATTAGAAAGCAAGCTTGACTTAGCTAAGTAATCTAGTTTTCCATGCAAAGAGCTAAAGGCTAAAACTGTTCCCTTTAGTAATATCTCTTATACCTTCCCTGGACAGAATTATATATTTATAACATATTTTAGTGACTTTTCATGTGCATTACTGGAAGGGTAAAAATACCTGTTTTAATAGCTCTAGCCAGTTATTTGGGAACTCCTAACCTGAAGGTTAAACACCAATTCTCAAAATTTTTGAGCATTATCAACAATGAACATTAAATCAGAAATACAAAGTTTAATATATTTATTATAAATACCATTTTCTGCAAAATAAAGTTTTAGTTTGCAGCTGGATAAAACACAAAATTTTTCAAAATCTTGGAACTTATATTATACTACTTATATCTATGTTCTGTCACCCATCCATTTTAATTTAATAAGTTAACTCTTAATTGCCAATTCTATTTTTTATCTGCAAAAATAATTCTCTTTCATTCTGTTCAGTTTGTGATACTGCATTTGTCACTACAGTCATTAATGATAATATTGTGATTATATTAACAATGAATGGTCAATCACTTTTTACATCCCTGCTGTTTTTCAGTTTGTAGAATTAGTGCAACTAATTAATAGCAGAAGCAACTTCTTTTGGTGTTCACTTGATTTTATAGCTCCAACTTTGGAGTGAAACAAAAACTTTAATTGAATCAGAGACAACCATTTTAAAAATATATCTTAATCTTCTTTTTAACATTTTTCTGTTTGAGGATGACATTCACTGGTTGTATTCTCAAAATTCATTAAGGCTAAAATGTAATTAACTTACTGAACCTGACCCAAAAAAACCTAAAAATCTGTCAAATTTTGAAATAAATAACATCAAACTACTGCATTCAAGGTAGTGAAAGCATTTCTTTGATGAACACTAAATGCTCTATTGTGCTATATGGGAAAACTATGAACATATCTTACACAAAAAAAACCCCAATTTTTTTTCCATGGCTATATAGATGCAAAATTCCCTAAAATTATGATTGGCTGAAGGGATTATTTCTACAACTAAAGCTTAATGTGAACATAAGACTTGGTGCATATTTATTGAAAAATGGTAAAAAGGGAAGAAACATGTTAAATTTCTGTATTAACTAGAACACGGAGAACTGTGTACCATTTAAAAGCAGTAAGATATTTCCTGGTGGGTGTGGGTAGCTTGAGAGTTATTCATATGTCAATAGTTTAAAATTGCCCCTACTGAAAGATAATACAAGTAGTAGCAGTTGTTACTACTACTGCTACTGTATTTATAATTGTAATAATTGAAAGCCATTTGTGGCTAATCCCTCTTTTGGGCACCAGGCTTTGCCATCTCTTCTAAGATTATAGCTTTTTATAAAAAAAATATGTAAAATTATCAAAGATTAAGGAAGGGAACAAAGATGAAGTGAGCTGCTCAGAGCCATAAAACCAGTAACAATAGGCACAGGTCAACCTGCCTGGGCACAAACACTGAATGACCTTGAAGGGTTTGCATTTTCTTAGCTCATGAAACCTTATGACAACAAATATCCTCTCTCTGCACCCAAACTGGAAAGAATCTAAGTGGCCACCAAAAAAACTGTTTAGGAAAAATATGTCAAAGCATGGTACTTACCCCAGAGACTGGAGGCTGGCACTAACTCTCAAGGAGAAACAAGTGCGTGGAAGCTGATCCCTCCCATTTTTACCAAGTTAAACCATCAAATTAGTGTCCAGGATATAGCCTCCCTTCCATTTGCAGGTGCAGCTCCCCTGAATGCTAATGTCGATCACATGTGCTTGCAAAGCAAAGAAAAATCCCCTAAATTTCATTGGGCTGGACAGAGCAATATTTCAAAAAGCAGCTGTTGTTGGTAGCATTCAAGTTTATTGGCAATCCTTGTAAAACTACCCCCAAAACACATACTGTATCTGATCTCATGTTAAGAAGGCTTTCTCTAAAGAGTATTGAATCACTTTAATGTAGATTCTAATGCTGCCTTACTCCGCTTTCAAGGTAGCCAGTAAATTCAGCTTTACTACAGTACCATAAAGATGTGAAAGGACTGTAACAGCATCTAAAAATGAGCTGTTGCCACTATACTGTTCAGTTTAGAAAACTTTAAACAGAATACTGATGAAAAATGTTAATGATAGTTTGCTTAGTTGCCAAGAGAAATGAGACAAGACAATTCACTATATTTCTGTTATAAAATGTAAATTATAACATCCTAAAGAATCTGCCACAGCTCCAAGAAGGCCTAAAAGGAAGACCTAAACAACACAGTATTTCAGTAATTTAATTTTAAAAAAGAGCTATTCAGCAGCCATACTTACATAATCAGTACAATTGTGGCAAAGACCTCAGTATTCACAGGATTTTAACGCCTGCAAAGTCATGTCTACTGCAATGAAGTACCTCAAAGTACTTAAAGCACCTTGCTGAATTAAGGCCTTAATCACATATGTACATACCTCTGAGCAGTTTGCATTAGATCACCAATACAATCTCAATAGACTGGGTAAGTAGGGAAATTCAAAATGCTGTAATAATGTCGGGGGAAGTTAAGGTTGGATATCAGGAAAAGGTTTTTCACCCAGAGGGTGGCTGGGCACTGGAACTGGCTCCCCAGGGCCTTGGTCACAGCACCAAGCCTGCCAGAGCTCGAGAAGCATTTGGACAATGCTCTTGGGCACATAGCGTGATATTTGTGGGTGTGATTTGTCCTGTACAGGGCCAGGAGGGGGACTCAATGATCCTTGTGGGTCCCTTCCGACTCAGGATATTCTATGATTCTATGTGAAATGTTAGAAATGCCCCCCGAGTCTGCGATCCTTTAGCTTTGAGGCAGTGGCTTGTCTCCTTTATCACACCCATGTCTCTGACCCTGAGTTTCAAGACTGAAAATGAATACTGTCTTTCTTCGGTGGTGATAATGAAATTATTTTACAGCCCCAGCCCTTCCCCAGACTCTGTAAACTAATTCCATGGCATGACCTCAGTCCTACAACTCACAAATGGCACAGAAGGTACAGAGAAAAGGCAGAAAGGAGAGGCACTGTATCCCCTGGCATCTCTGCATGGCAGCTGGTGAGACAAAACAAAAAAAATCAGATCACTGCCTAGAGAGTCTATTGGCAACTCTCAGTTGCATCTGGGAACAATGACCCATCAAAGCTAACTACGCATTGTTAATATCCCTACCTAATCCAGGCAACGGGAAAGAAAAGTAGGAAGTGCCCTAGCAAATCCTACAACCTTCCAACTCACATCTTCATTTTCCTGAGTGTGGTAAGCGTATAAACAAGCATTGTTGCAGCAGCATCCCCAGTGCTGCTGTAAACATCATCTGGGGCCAGGTTGGGGGTGAGGGTGCATTCACTGCTGCCAGAAGGTATTTATTCCATATTTTCACAAAATACAGAGAAGCCAAGGAGGCCCCATTTCATGCTTCCACCTCACTGGTCTAGGAAGAAATTAATGTAGTGCAGAACTTCCCTACAGTGAAATACTTGGGTCTGGGAAACATGTTTCTGAGGGCTGGGTTACGATTTTTGAGATGCAGAATTTTCAAGCTATTGGGTTCTAAGCCTGCACAGTCTTAAGCTTGCAGCTATTGGCATGTTTGACATTTTAAACTATGAAATACCAACCTATTTTGAAATTGTCCAAATCATTAGTTGTGGAATTTTCCTAGCACTTCATGAATACCACTGTTAATTGGGCAATTAACTCGAAACTACAGAATATGCTGTGATGGCATGATATGATATAAGCCATGTAAAAGAAGGAACAGCCAAGCAACTCAGTATGTTGAAAGATATTAATGAAGTGGCAAAATCTGCCAGAAAAATAATAATGGGTGATTTTAACTACCCCAATATTAACTGGTTGAATAACACATCTGTACATGGTTTGGAGAAGCAGCTTATTGATACTATAAATGGCTTCTTTTTGGAGCAGCTCCTTCTGGAGCACAGAGGAGGAGGAGTTCCACTCAGTTATTAATTTGTGTGTGTGTTTGTGTAGAAAGCAAGCATGGGTGTTCTGCTAAGCAACAATGGCCATGGGACAATGAGTTTGAATCTCGATGATGAAGTATTTCAAGTGGTAACCAAATAGTTAATGGCAGGTGGGTGGGTGAGGAAAAACCCATGAACAACAGATATCTCAAAGCGATGGCTGTTTTGGAGGAATGAAGGAGTTTATTCACACTCAGAGACAAAATACCAGAATTAAAAAGAGAAGGGAGGAAAATATTTTAAAAAACAGGCTAGGTTAGCGTGTTTCTGGGGTAAAGTAGGAGAATCTATGAAGTCTCAAAAAAAAACTCTCTTTGAATGGGTAAACTCTGCCTAAATGTTTAAAACAGGACACAACACTGATTATTGTTATAACTTACTGCTCAATATTGCACAATATGAAACAAAACCATAATGCAAACTGTATGCATTACGCAATCAGAATGTATAAATTCAGATAAAAAAATTACAAGAAGAGACATTTTTATTTTCCATAATTATATAATTATTCAAGTTGACATGCAAAGAGGATACATATATGTTATCTAATGTACAAATCTGGAATCTAGAGTAAGAGCATACGGGTCTTGCAACTGTTTTGAGGAATCCAGCGGAAAAGATAATTGAATGTGTATGGTTATGCTTCCCTCATCATCCTCTAAAAGTTACAGTTATGTCCATAGAAAAACATCTTTAACAACAAAAGATCAAAAACCAAGTAACTAACAGAAAAATTATACACAGACGTGATGGTAATAGTCACCTCCCAGATGGGATTATCTAGGAATGGGATCAGAAATGCATCTTGTTTGTTTCTTTATCACATTTCAAGACCCAAAAATTTAACAATATATTAGATTCCCATAATGAATCAGAAAAATCTTGGAGTGGGCAGCAACCAATATCTGATATTTCAGAGGTGAGTAAATACACCAGAGTTTGCATCAAACAAATCTTTGGGCAAAAGATTCCTTTCAAACCTATTCCCACTCCTCACCAACACAGATATACTGTCAGGCTTTAGTGAACACAGTAAGGAAACATATAGACTATTTGCTAGGGTAGGATGCTACCTTAATGTATAATCAATTAAAGAGGCCAATAACCTGGCAGTGATAAAAAGTTGCCCAAGCAAGGTAGGATCAGAGAGTTCTAACAACTGTTCTATAGTAAATACAGGGCGTGGGGGAGATTCAATTTGGTTGTAGGATAAACGGCTTTTCAAAAATTAATATTAAAATAAGTATCCTGATTTGGAGGAGGAGATGTTCCATGAAATTAAGACTTTCTAACCATACTTTAAAAATATTGGGTTAAGAAGCTGCAAAGTGACATGAAACCTTATGTTAACAAATGAGAACCTGCATCTTAGAAAGAATAATTTCAGCTATTTAATTTCACTGCTGGATTTTACACAAACTATAATCACTTGGTAAAGGTGGAACAAAGAAATATGATGTCAAGACTATAAATAAACTCTAAATACATACAAAGAAAAGATAAACCGTTCTATTTAAATAAATTGATAGGGTGTGTTCTGTTAAGGTAAGGTGCTTTAGTCTAAAATATATCTCAGGAGAAGTAAGAATGAATTCATGGATATCACAGAATTTTTTTTGTAAACCAGGAAAATTCTAGAACATTTTTACTTGTCTCTGAAAGGCAAAGGGCTGCCTGATGTGGTGTTCATAAAAGTGAAATAGAATCAAGAATTCATACCGTACACTCTGAAGTCAACCACATTTCTGATCCCTCGTGCCTGCTGTAGAAGCACCTCTCGAGTTTTAGGTAGTTAATTATGAGGGTTGGGGGGGGAAACTTTGACTTCACTTTCACCTTACTAAGCTTGGCTTCAGATTCCTGAGCTTTACTCTGACCGGTTCAGCAGATCTAACTGTCGTTGTGTTGTATCAGTGACCAATTCTTTTTAAAAAAGTGTCATATTCCAAACTAGTACAGCATTTGAGTAGAAAAGATATACTAAAGCAGGAATTTCGTATACACAGCCAGTTTGCTAGCTACTCATTCCTCTTCACTCCGCTGCCCTGCAAGACTTTGGATCTTCTGCAAGACCGGGTGTCTCAGCTCCTGAAAACAAGAACTTTGAGTGAAGTTTTACACTTTGTGAACTGTTTCATTGGGAAAGGCTGAAGTGAGTAATGATACTCATGTAACCTGCTTTGTTTTAGGTTGGAGAATTGGATTAATTACTCCCTGGGGCTTTTTGGATCCTGCAGGGAGCAGGAGAGACCAAGTTTCAGAGCCAGGATTATATTTACACAATTAAGTGTAGCCTTTGAATATTTTATGATGCACACTACTGAATCCATCACATGCATGTACTAAGAACAGAAGCTGCTCCCACTTACTTCAAATTAATTTTCTTATATGTCTTTTTAATATAGACACACAAAAATATCAGTTCTTTATCACTGTGCATGAACCTAAACTACTAAGAGTAAAAAATTAACATTTTCATGGTATTTGTATTTTAATTATTAATGAAAGCATTGGCAATAAGAAAAAAATTTATGGAAAATTATTTTTTTTAAATGCACTTATTTTTAAAACTGACCTTCATACTTTATCTTATCTTTAATATCTTAAAGTAACATTTTTAATGTGGGCTTCACTTTGATCAGCTCTTTTTAATTAACTTTAGAAATGTGAGTGTTTTACAGCACAGTCTTTATCAATTATTTTATTTAGCTATTAACACTTATATTTTACCTTCAGCAGACCATTATCAGATTTCTATCGAGTCAGGCTTTGGTATATACCAAAGATCTTGATACATCTTGCAAGCAGTTAACCTCTTACCCTGCTCTCTCTTGTAACTGTGATTATGATGAATGAGTGGTTAGTTCGAAGCAATTCCGTTTTATGTCAATAAATGAATCAACCAGTCATTGGTATATGGGCATTAGGAAGACAGAGAGAAAATGAAGCTGTCTGTGGACACTTTATAACCCTCGCCCTTCTAAGTAATATGATTTGAAAAGTTAGTGCTGACAGCAACTGTTGGTATTGTTCATCCATACTGTAGAATAAGAAATTCTTTGTGTTATTTATGTAAAAGGAGAAATACTGCATATAATTTATTGCTCACAGCATGGCTTAAAGAAAATTCTCTTTACAGCTTTCCTAAGATACTGCACTGTAGTTTTCACATTACCTGAAGCTTTGGCTTTGTGATGAACAACCATTTCTTCCAGAAATACCTGGGTCTGCAAATGCCAATCCCTTGCTGAATACCTGTCCAGGTATGGACTTGTGCAAGTACTTTGCTTGTACATTCTTAATTGAGCTTCTTAACACAAATATTTCCTATTCCTCTCTCCCAAGCATTGCATGCAGCTTCAACAGCACATAGAATTGTTTGGATGAGGATTTGCATTTTAGTGCTTAGCACTTTTGCAAAGGAGTTTTTAGACAGCAGATGGATCTAGTGCATTGCACGGATCTCATCCAGCACACATATGGAGCAGCAGCAGAGCAAGGAAGCCCTCGCTTATATACAGAGCATGACAACCCTTTGAGAAAGAAAAAGCATTTCTAGCAGCAGCAGCTTCACTAAATGGTTCAACTTCATCAGAAAGTAAGCAAAGACCACATGTGTGGCCCTTGTCTTTGTGCAATGTGTCAGGAGCCGTTTGGATGGGGCTCTTGCCCACACCGGTGTCCTTGTTCCAGTTACTGCTAAAGAGTCTTATAGCCTGAAATCCCTTGGGTTTATGGGAATCAAAACTGTTATTTTGTGTATTTTCTCTTGTGCCATACATTTCATTCTTCATAAAGAATTGAAGGAGATTTCTGTGCTACGCTAAATATCAAAGTACCAAAAGCAGTTTAAGTGCACTATTTGTTTATTATAAGAAAAACCGTCTAAAATGAATACAATGCTTTCACAATACAAGTATTCTGCATAGCTATTAATTTGTTTACATATTACCAAGAAACAGCCTGCATGGTCAATAGAGAAGCAGCCAAAATAATGTCTGCTGTAGTCAGAAGGTAAATGGGAACTCAGATAGGAGCAGGTTTCTGTGCCAGCATCAGGCAACAGACTTTCCTTCTATTAGAAGTCCCTAGGTGACCTCTCACAACCACACAGCTTTAGATAAAATCACACAGGGGAGTCCCTCAGACATCCCAGCTGGAAGCACAGGCTAGGGAGAGAGAACTTCAGATACTGAAAAACAAATGGGACTTTTCGTATTTGAGTTCTGTCGTGTTCTTAGCAGCGGGGTGGCCCAGCCACCTTTCCCTCTCCTGGAGTCCTTGTTCCCACACTTCCCTCTCTTCAGGCAGGACTATAAAGCTCTGGATGGATGCAACTATGCATCTATCAGATCCTCACTGGCAAATGTGTTTGGGCACCAGGTCTTAGCTAAGTGTAAAGAAATGCTTTTCCCTCTTCCGTCTTCTTTCTACTCAACTTAACCTCTCTTAAGAACATCTAAAATATGTATATTTAGGAAACTATTCTCAGACAAAAAAAAAAACTCTTCAAGGCAGGTGTCTTCTTTTTATTTATTTACACCACACGTTATATACTGGAAATTTGTTTCTTACTTGGAAATTTGTGTGTTACAAGCCTTACATAAAACCAGCAAGATAGGGTTCCACTAGAAATCTATTTTATATTCACCATTTATAAAATAAACCCAGAAAAAAAGAGCTTCAAATTGCTGAGGGTCTAGTTAAATGATGGCTCAACCAGATTATTTTACATTAGCATGTCACAATGTCAGCAGGAAAGGAGGCAGAAGAGGATAAAGGCCTCTGATACCTCCAGCACACACATGCCAAAAGAATTTGGACATTGAAGCAAACAGATTCTAGGTAGGCATCATTTTGCTTTCTTAATAGAAACTTTAAAACACTCAGCTACTTATAGAAAGAGGTATGTGATAAGCTGGCAAACATCTCCTTGACCAAAGTGCTGATTAACAGCCCTGTCTTGCAAAGAGAAAAATGGACATCAACTTTTCAAGACTTGGGTTCAGTATATTGTTTTTGTGGAAAGTAGAGACCATGTATTTTCCCAAATATATTAACTGTCATTCAGTAGAACATCACATGTTATCAATTAAACCCATAAGGTAATAGTACCAAAGACATACGTCTTCATTTGCTCCAAATAAGCTGTGCATTCTTTGACTTTGTTATACAAATATTCACAATTAAATAATTTTCTCCTTTTAAATAAGCTGGTATAAACACAAAGCACAAATCTGTTTGGTCAGATGCTCCATGGTGTAAATAGAAACACTCTAAAACAAACAAAAAAAAAAGTATAAAAGTTGCCTAAAAAATAAGATTGGGGAAAAAATGTTAAACATTGAGTTTGAAACAAAGCATGCTTATGTTGATATGCTGATTAGAGTAAGTGTTTGAAAAGATAAAATTCACCTACCCACAATGTCAGTTTTGTTGTGTCATAATGTGTGTGCGCGAGTGTGTTCCTAAAGTGTTTCTGGTTCTGTTCTCAAACCTTCTTAAAATAAAAATCCTGGTGTTCGTTTTTAAAGAAATTTGATTTTATTCCCAAATACAATTATATTTTTTTCACCATGTTTTCAATATAGGTTTTTTACTGCAGAGTTCAAGACACTGAAGTTTCATGGGCTTTAACATCCCTCCTCTCAGGTTTTATTTTTCTCCCTCTGTCAGTGTTTTCACATTGTAGCCAAGTCACAATAAAATGTTTACACAGAAACTGAACTGCTAGTAAAAAGTTATATCTAATTGTTGATGTACAAGCAAAATTGGGTTTAAATGCTGTGTTATTAGAGGACATTTATTTTGCCATTTATATCTTTAAATAACTATTGCAGTTTACTACTGCACAAACCTATTTGAGAAGAACAATTAAATAAATTAAACCACGTTAAAACCACATTCTTGAAAAATAAGTAACCTTTAGTTAGGACAATTACTCTGTGGTCATAAAACAAAAGCACAAATGTCACATTTTCCATGAAATTTACTTTTGAATGAATCATCAATCCTGTTTTCTCCTGAACAAAACTAGCCAAATATGACAAAAAAATCCCAAAGTTGCCTAAACTGGATGATCCAAGTAATTACATGTTACAGCAGAATGCATCTATGACAAAACTTTCAAAAATTTGAGGAAAAAAGTTATTATAGCCCCCGGTTGAAATAGCTTTGGTACAGACCTATAGCAGCATTTAGCTGATCTTGCTGTATTCCCGTATAAAAATATGCACAGTTTCAAAGATCAATCTTCCTAGCACCGATCTGCACTCCTTCCCTTTGGAGTACAGATCAAACAAACACGCTATAGAAACATGCCCAAATATTACAGTAGAACATGAAAAGGGTATACACTTCTCATTAGCATTTTTTAAATACTGCTTAGAATTGAATCTTCTCAAAACTCCTTATACATGCAAACTTTTTGTCTTCCATGCCAATCCCCAAAGCTCCCATCTTCTCCTTTGCTCAGGGCCTATTTGTTCAGCCTCAGGCCCTGACCCAGAGTCCATCAGCTCCCATGGTCAGCTCACACACAAAAGTGTTTGCAGAAATCAAGTCTTTAAATGGAAAGGTACCTCAGGTGGCAACCTGCCCAATTAGTCTATTTTATTATTCTCATTTATGACAATGTACATAGTTCTGTTACTGCATAGTGAAAGTCTGTATCTGCCTGACTCACGTACAGAATATTTGTAAGTTTGGAGAGGTACAGTAGAGATAATTTAAGATCTAAACCTGTATTACTGTAGAAGCTGTACTTCAATGCTGTTCTCAGTATGTGAGGAAACACAGGGCTGAATCCATTGGTTGTACCTCCTACGTTTTATTTTATTTTCAGTTTATGTGAACTTAAGGTTTGCATATGTTTCTAGATATATATTGCTAAACACTAAAAGGAGTCCTTTAAGAAGAGAACGGTCAGCATGGTGTTGGCTTCTCCAGATATTCATGCCACTGTGATTGAAGTCTGGGTTGCAGAGGACGCCTATCGGGGCCAGGCTGTGGCTCATCATCTCATGCAGCAGTCCACAAAATAATTACTAAAGCCCTTTTTATGTTTGTAATACTACATGAACATGAACTGAACAATACTTACAACTTCTCACCCAATTAGCTTGGTACACAAAAAGTTCACCATGAAACTACCTTTGAATTTATTCCACTGCTTTCCTTGGAAAGTGTGCTCCATATTAAGGTATGAAGAGCTACTCTTTATATAGATATATTACTATTTCCATTTATAAAAGAGAAAAATGAAGAAAATAAACTGATTGCTTAAAAAAAATGCAGTAGCAAAGCCAGGAAGAATATAACAAATTCCTCACTCTCAATTCAGTAATCACTTTATACTGCCTTCCCAGAACTATTTTCCAATGGTAATACTTGTTTTTAAACTGTTTGTCTTATTTGATAAGATTTTCTTTATCTATGACTGACAATGCTCATTAAAAAAATGCTGACCTGTAAATGAAGTAAAGTGCAAATAGAATAGCAAAACCATATATGAAAATTAACATTTGTAAAGAGGAAGGGTTAGTACAAATTGAACACATTTCCATATTGAGAGGAGAATCAACAGTATTTTTTCCCTGATGAATGCAGTTTTGTGAACATCTTTTTCCACAAATGATCTAACAAATATTTATTCATAAACTGTATTTGTGACTTAAGAGAACAAGTGACATAGATTGGTTTCATTTATACTACATCATACAAGAAGTATTACAATAATTTACACCACGCCAAGTCTAAGGCCCATTAGATTTTCCTTATTACACTTGACTAAAGCTGAGGGCTATCCAAAAGAGCAATTCTGAAAGCTTTCTATTTGCTGCATGAATAACTATCTTAGTCCCAGATCCTGTCCTCTGGCTTTCCCTTTCTCAAAGCATTTCTCTTTAGGTGTAGCCCTATTTGATGTATTCGAACTTGGGCATACTCTGAAACGTGTTCTTGAGCTGTGGCCTAAATGACCATGGTTTTGCTGCTTCCATAAAGGTCAGCTTTCTCCAAGGAATACAAAAATGTATTCCTAGTTCAGCAGATGCTGGTCATCTTAGTGTTTCCTCAATAACACCATCCAGCATTTCCTCTAAAAGTCCTGTCTGTCTTGAGTCACAGCCCCCGTTCTTTTCTAGAAATTATTTTCATTGCAAAAACATGATGCAGTGGGGTCTTTAGCATGTGCCACCATTGATGTGTTACTGTAAGCAGCACTGTTCTCCCACCATTGTTATTATTACAAAAACCAAAATAAAACTTGAAATAACAGTAATATTTACTGTTCATTAAGTGTTTGTAGCTCCTCTGAATAGCAGAAGTTGGTAGCAAAAAAAGCTACCAAAAGTTTAAAAGTAGTGAGGTCAAATTCTTGCTAAATGAACATGCTAAAATTGCAATACAACAGTGACATTTTAAAATTGCTTCCATTCCCCATGTCAAAAGAGTATTAGAAAGATAAAAATAACAGGGAAGATAATAAATACTTACAAATACACAAGAAAATCAGCCCCAGCTCCCAGAAATCACTGGTAAGTTGCTTTTGAATTCATGAAACTGACCTGAAAATATAAAAAGAAAAAAAAGTTGAAACAAAAGAAAGCCCAGAACTGATAAATGTTACTTTTTTATTATTATAAAATAGTTATGATTTTAAACCATGAACTGAATAAAACAGAACACAAGACTGTTGTCACGCTTTCAGCCGAGTAATTTAAACAGAATTTGTTTCCAGGAAGCCAATACCAAGAGAAACAATTATTTCATTGTTCTGCATCTCACACCATAGCAACCCAGTCCATTATGGCTTCTAAGAACTGTCATAAATGCAAGCATGGTTATCTTTTAATAAGGAAAATAGCTGTGAGGGGGTTTTTGGCTTGGACATTTTCCCTTTTTTATGTTCTCAAGTGTTACAGAACATTTATTACTTTTTTTTTATTTAAGTAGTTTGCTAACAGCATTTTGCAGCTTACCTGGTGTAAAATTATTGTTTAGGTCATTTAATTGGAACCCATCTAAGGCAAAGTTTATACAAAGAAGAAAGACTAACGATTTTGTTCTCTTACGGTCTAGATCCCACTTAGAAGCTTAGCCTAAGTACAATGCAGTCACTATAAGGCATGATTAAATCCAACATTCTTTTTCCTGCATACCCCTCAGTTCTAGTTGGAAAGGTAACAGATGCAACTCAAACCCACAGAGCTCGCCTTATAAAATTCTTTAACTAGCACAATGACTCACTTTATGCCTCTAAATATCCATGGTTTCCTCTCTCCAGAACCCCCATGCATTAGAAGGTAGTTCAGTAGTTTATTTTTATTGTTTGGTCTACATACAGCACATTTTTAGTCCTTAGGAAAACAAAGAAACTTTGTTGCACAGCCCTTGTTTTCTTTCCAAAATGTGAGGATGGATATGGGTAACATTAAACTGAAAATAGTAATGGAGCCTGGGCAACTAGTTTAGGTCAAAACCTTTTTGTTCTCTGGGAGCTATCTGATTAATTTGCAGTTCATAAAACAGTGGGTGTAAGCTCAGTTTAAAAACATGTAACTATATTTAAAGATGAAATTGTCATTTTTGTTAGCCCCCAGTAATCTTTAAGAAACACCTTCCCACAACATTTCTGTATCCTAAAGTGCACCAGCCAGTACTGCAGAGTGCCTAGAGACAAGGAGAGAATACCAAACTTATCTTGATGCAGAATATCCTCCTTATTTCATACACCCACCCTGAAGTGCATATTATTCATTCCAACCAAGCCCTCCCCCATCCTGAAAGTACACATTTAATTGTGTCTTCTCTCCTGTAATACCAACAGAGAGTCAACAAATCTCATTTGCTCTATCAATGCAGTGTTGTTAGTATATATTTTAAAAGCAAGTCTGAATCTCATTATCAGCTGATTTATGCCATTAGTGTGCTTTGGAGCCACCAATTAAACAAGGACAGTGGTTCATAAGGTCACAGTTAATTAATCTGAAAGTATAAATACACTTTAATGCACACCACCTCACGTTGAGAATTTCGGAACAAAGCACCAAACCTTTATTCTGGGCAAGCAATTAGGGGAGAAAGGTTAAACATACAAAATTTTAAACTTAGCTTTAGCACTCTGGTAATCTACCAGGGAAAAAGGTCCGTTTGGTAAAAAATCCTGCAGAACAATATGTATGTGAAGCCTTGATCCTCACAGCAACAGTGCGAGCGAGGGAGAAGGCAGGACAGGGCTAACTGCACGCAGTGATCCCGAGCAAATGAAGGCTTGTTGCTCAGATAACACCTCAGAACTGTGAATCAGCTGCAGGCTTATCCATTATGGAGCTGGGCAGAGTGGGGCAAAAAAGCCCAAGCCTAAAGAGCCCAGTCTGTTCAAAATGCTCATCAGAGCTGAGGTGTCTGTTGCACTTAGCAGACTGTACAAAACATGCTTTTCCTTCAACCACTTTCCCTTAATAAATTTAATAAAATAGTGCAATCAAGGAAGTGTTCAGCAATAGCCACAGTCTACCAACACAAGCACAGTGCAAGGAAAATGCTGAAAACAGTCTAATCGACCAGAAACAGTTATTCACAGGGACATTTCAAGCATGAGGTATCTAGAGTTTACATGGAAGAAAATAGCTGTCTCTTACTGCCTGGACTCATTTTACCTTGCGCAGTTCTCTGCTCAAAAGAAAGACAACATAGCTAACCCACAGACACACAAAAGTAAACCACATGACCTAATTAGCTGGAGTAGTTGCTAACTAGTTTTTCTTCTGTTACACCTGCAGTCATATATTCTATAACCTCCATCACTTTTATTATTTTTAGATGTCCGAGTACTTCTTCTTAAACTGAAAATAAACCCTGTTTTCTTATCCACGTAGAAAACTTTCTGTCCATCAAGTACTAACATCACAACATTAATTAAAAAATATTCTGTTAGCTCAAACCATTTACGTTTTCACTTTAGATATCTTGAGTTGAACTCCAGGTGACCACAGGTGAACAGCTGTTTCATAAACATATACAATGACAAAGTTGTCTTTAAAGTATTCTGTTGTTTTAATTGGTACAAATCCCACCAGAAATTTAACTCAGATATTTTGCAGCTGAAATTATTTCAAAACATTCTGAATACCTGCAATTTCTGCATGTTTAGAAGATTGCTACCACCCTTATCAAAGACTTGCTCTCCCAGTGCCACTATGAAAGGGGGGGAATAAAGCTGTTTGAGGAACTTATCCTCTGATTTCAGGTACTTTTGCTAAAGAGTTAGTAAAGGTAACCCCTTCTCATTGACCTGACTAAGAATAATACACAGTCATCCAACAATTTAACAGAATCCTTCAAATTAACTCAATTTTCAAAAAGCTAATCTTTGGCTTGTCTTGCAAGCACACGTTGACACCAAGAGAACCCTGGACATAAAACAAATTACAGACATCACTAAATAACAGTAGGACCTTGTTTACCCCATGCCTTATGAACCAAAGAAAATTCCATAAAAAGCCAAATGTCAGTTATCAAATAGTCATCCTTTCACCCAGCCAGCTGTTAACAATTCCCAATGGTCTCAATCTTCAGAATAAAAAAATTCATGGGTTTTGGAAAGCAGAAAAAAAAATTACTAATTTTAAAATATCCTTAATTAAAATATTCTGAGTCTTCTAAGATAGAGCTTCTACAGGTAGCCTGTATTTTCTGTGCACAGTCACCAGTGAGCACGAAGGAAGCCTGGAAGCAAAAAATGGAAGCAGTTATTTAGTAAAAAGCATGGCATCATGTTATATCATTTGAGAATGTGGCCTATCATTGTGGGCTGCTGGGACTAAAATATGTATCATTTAAAAACTGTTAAAAATCTATTTTCAGAATTATAGCATGATGTGAAATGAGAAAAAGGAATAATACAGAAATGAAACTACACATTTAGGGCCTGAATCACATAGCAATTTCACACCCTTGAATGTGCAATATTTCACAATTAAAGCATCATTAATGACCAGTAAATGTCTAGACACAATCACAAAAATTAAAGAGGGAGTAGGCTGATTGTAATGAGAACCTTTGAACTGGATTTCTAAAACTCTTCCTTAATTCAGATAAAGGGCACAGTTTCAAGATGGTTCAATGAAAATTGTTTTACTTACACACAGAAAATTCCTCATACGTGATCATTTTGAAACAAGAGTGCAAACACAGTAATTAACCACTATGAGCAAATTCCTGCTAGCTTCCCTTTGTTTCACTTCTGTTCAAACACTCAAGGATTGAGTGTTTCAAGGATCAAGGATTGATATTTTACTGCCTTTGCTGGCTTGTTTCTTGAAATCTTTACTCTTCTTAGTTCTATGCATAGCCAAAAAAGAAAAAAACAAAAACAAAATCCCCAAACAAATAAACAAACAAAAGCCCCAACCAAACCGAAGTAACTACAACACTGTCTCTCTATCACTTTTCATTTCAGAATAGTCCCTCTGCAGTGATCTTCTTTTGGATTTTTCTACTCCCTAACAGAGATTGCAGTCAGGTGATCCATGAAAGAAGGAATCAGAGCACACCACCTGTTCCACAAGTGGTCATTTTAAAACACATGTTGCATCACAGTGAGGTAAGAACCACACCACAGCGCATACAGTGCAAAAATTGTTCTCCAAAGCTCTGTACTCAGTTGCTGCTTTTGTCGCAGATTTTCTGCTCAACCTAGAGCAGAAGTTGCTTTGTGCTTCTTAGTTCCTTGTACACAAAAAGGAGCTACTATTTCTTCTCTCTGTAGCAGTGGTGCTTTACAATTCTACACCCCAGAAGCTGTGATGTCGTTATTACAGAAACGAGGCTCAAAAGAAGTACCCAAAATAGGCTACATCTCCACAGTTTTGCAGGGAGATATGAGCTCACTCTGCCCACACTTGGAGATGACTGGCCACAAACCCACTCTAATCCAGTTTAGCTCTGGTTAGCACTTACGTAAACTACATGACTTCCAGTTTAGAGCAACCTCACATCTGCCTACAAAAAACATGTCAACACACACATACAATGACGGCGTTTCTGTAAACTACCTTTTAAAAAAAGGAACCCCATAAACATCACCACTTTTGCCAAACTCCACAGACAGCGGTTCCCCGTCTTTCCCAAAAGGGTGTCACTTGGTAGTGGCACATTACCTGGCAGGGTTACATTATATAATTGGCTATAAAAGCTCCTTATCATCTCTTCCATAACACATAATGGTGTTATTGTGTAAATGTCTTCAACAGGTGACTCGGGAAGGTTTCTCTGCTGTCTGCTTGCAGGCCTATAAAGCATCCAATCATTACAGGACGTGAGCATGGAATACAAAATGTATGTAGTATCACTTCATAGTGTAGCATCAGCTGAAGTCTAAAAAGGATTTTGATGAAAAAAAGTATTGCATATCTCCAACAACTAATTTAAACGTATTATTACATCTACCACTACAATTACACTTGAAAACACCAAAAACGTCTAATTCACCCTTCAGATGAAAGAAATACCTAAATATGCATTTACTCCTTCCTATAAAAGGCAGGGTGCTAGCATTCCAGATCTGATAAGCTCTGTGTGCATACTTTCGAGCAGATAAGAACCACAAGACATACACCACTCTGCTTGGAAGGCTGAAGGGAGAGGAGGAGCTCCAGTTATAACTCATCAGCTGCAGACAGCAAAAGCCTCCTCTGTTGCCCAGGGAAAGGTGGTAAACGCTGCTGGCTCCCTGCTCCCACATCAAGGGACTCAAATTTCCCTGGAGTTCCTGCACCAGCCCACTGCCACTCACACGGTGTGCTGGGACACAAAAAACACCTCTGAGCTTCTGGTGAGCTACACCGCGTTTTCACAGCCGCGGGCTGGGGCGTTCCTAATCAATACGACTGGATTAAAGAAAACAGAGAAAGCTTTCACAACAGGCCTGTTTCTGCAGCATTTACACGTGCAGATCCATGTGCTGAAGGCACTACAAGGTAAATTAAGCCCTGAATGAAAAGTTACAGCATTACAAGCCCCAAGAAGTATGACCAGGATTCCAAACACAAGAAACTCTTGCAGTACATGGTGCTGTTAGAAGGGTGTATCAAGTACAGAGAGAGATTTACAACTAATCCAAACCACACTTCCAGAGTTACTCTCTACACCTGGAGAAGCCGTGGGCTGCAGAGGACATGGCTTGGAAGTGACACTCAGGGTCACTCTGCAGAGACTCGCTTTTGTCACGCCTCTGTGGAAATCAGCCACACAAAGACCAAAACGGCAGCGTTGGCATTGACCTGCATTATAACATTTGGTCTTTTTTTTTCTCTTCTCTCTCTCTCTTTCTCTCTCTAGGCCTCACCTATACTCTCACCACGTGGAATGATAGGATTTTAATCTCTTGCTATGGGTGTACACGGCCTTGCAGCTACAGCAGGGTTTCCTGGCACGACTGCAATACAGTCTCGTAAGGGTTCTCTGCATACAACTCTGACACAAAACAATAACATTTTTTGTTCATTATATAATACTATCTTTATGCAACAATACACATACCAAGAGCTGCTACTTGGATGTAATTTTTCTTGCCAAATTGTACTAAAATTAACAATACTTTCAGTAGTTTTTGGCTCCCTTTATCTTTTGAATACATAATGTGTCAGGTTCCCTTCTCTTTCATATGCAGACCAATGTTTAAAATAATTTTGCTGAAGAATTGGCGTACTATGTTTAAAAGAGGGTATGCTCTTTCAGCTCGGTCATATGACTGAAAACAACAGTATAAAAAGTACAAAATATTATGCAAACCATAATTCACCATGCACTTAAGTCTCTTTAATGAGCTTCATGAGCTCTGGATTGGACTAAACTGAAATTCAGTTACACAACTGAATGGAATTGCATTGATTTGTGATTCAAATCAACTGTCTATATTTACAGGTACCTATATATCCTCCATTTTTTTATATCTATTACCCATATATATTTTTATATTTTATATATGACTGATAACATCTTCTGAGCAAAAACAAAAGTCTTTCTGGAAAGAAAAACGAAAACAAATTCCACAACTGCGTTTTCCTTGCCTGACAAAGCATCAAGAATTATGTAGAGTTGAGAACACTTAGATAAATTGGGAGGCTTTGAGACACTGAACATCACTCCGTGCCTGATGCTGTCGCACTCAGGCCACAGAAAGGGTTTAGGATACATCTCCATCAGGTTCTCTCACTGCACTTTGACTTAAACACCTACTTAGCTGTACTTGTGCTACATTTACCAGATGCAAACTCCTTGGTGCAAATTTTTTTTATAGTGTAACACCTACATATGCATAGACAAGGCTTGGAATAGTAACAGGAAACTAAAGCCCTTGAGCAAAGTTGTATTATATATATCTATACATACTTGGGGCCACGGGGAGTGGTAATTCTGAAAGCCCAGTCTTAGCATTTTACCACTATTTCCGAGAGTTAAAAATGGTAAAATACCTGAAATATTTATCTGACATTTTAGAGATATTAACAATAATACTAGTGAATGGTAGCACATCACCATATTTAAAATTCCAGCATAATTATCCCATATAGCACATGGATTTGATGGTTCCTTGATAACTGGAGATTCAACCTGCCACAGCTGTGGTGCACTTTAAAAACAACAACAAAAAAAATTAAAGTAAACAAAAAAAACCAAAAAAAAACCACAAAAAAGGGAGAAAAAAAAGAATAGAAAAAGGGAAAAAGAGAAAAGGGAAAAGGAGCTAAGTGCTAAGTCAGCTGCACACAAACTAGCAATTTTTCTGACACATCTGTTTTGTAATATTATGATATAAGTGTGCCATTTGTTCCCATTGAAATTAGTATTAATCCAGTCAAAATATTGGGGTTCTGTATTGGAGAGTCCCATGTAACTGAAGCTGAGATTTTTCAAAGCTAGTTAAGTAGGACATAAAAATCAATTAGAAGGCCTTAAGAATGTCTGCCTTCAGGCCTACTTCCCTAGATTCCCTGAGGGACAAAACCTCCTTACTACATATCTTGGAGTTTTCTTTCCCTGAAACCCTGAAACATAATAATTATAGCTAAGATCCTTTTTTTTAGTTAGTCGTACACTAACTTCCCTTCTCAGCTCCCATTTTTGAAATTAATTTATCCTGACACTATAATCAGAGAAAAGGAAGTCCAGGTGCTCTAATTTTCATTTCACTTTAGAAAAATAAGTAAATAAAATTTCTTACTTCCAGGATCCATTCAATTATGATCCCACCTTACATGTGCATCCCCTGTGAGAAAACTGTTCCCAAGGATGTGGCACAGGGTGCACCACCAAGGATATTGCTTTGTATTCTGCCCAAAGGACCCCTCTATTCGTGATAATCTACAATTATCAGTCCTGAAGATAGTTAACTCTCACCTGCTGGACAAATAAATCACACCAAAAAAAATACAAACCACATTATTGCATCAAGCCCTCAAAATAAAAAACCTTTGGCCTCCCTTCAGTGTCTGCTCAAGCATGACTACTTCATTAGTTAAAAAAGCAAGAAAAATTTGTGTTAATTAAAGAAAGAGTACATTTTGAAACAGAAATTAGCCTTCGATGGTAAAGCTATCAGTTTGATAAGATTTCACCCTTTAGAGACTTTACCAGGTGTAGCCCTAGCTTCTTTGGATTTTTCACGTATGACATCTCTGTCAAAATCTGAATTGAGATTTTGACAAATACTTGTTGCCTATCATCTAAAGATTTGGATTTCCTATTTTTTTCTGCAACATTCACCTCTGCAAGATATTTTGAAACCAGGACTGAAATATGCTCACCACAGATAGAAATTCTTGCAGGCAACACTGCCCATCAAAAAAATGATCTGATGACCTCTTACTCCAATTTATTTAAAATACAGTCTTATTAAAGTCAAAGAGGTTAAGATGCTAAAGCACTTTCTACCAGTCCAAAAAGATTGGTTTTTTGTTCATAGCCTGGGTTTTGTACCGTTTATAGGAATCACACATTAGTAAACTCAGAGTCAGAGTTACCCTGCACTTTAGGAGGACAGAATGTCCCAAGCCACAAATTTAAAGGCAAGTTTGTGGGAAGGGTTCAGTTTCTCACGTGCTGAAAATGATTTAGATAGTCATAGCCTCCTCAGATAGTCATATAAAACCATGCCTCCAGGCATTTACCAGCATTGCTTGACATCTCTGAGCCCCGGGCTGTCTGCACCTGCCCTCAGCAAGATACTGACAGGCAGCAATGAAAAGATGATGGTTAGAGGGGTGGTTACTAGGTGCTTTGCATGTGATATTTCAAAAATGTAAGTGGAATACTGATCTTATTTTTTTAAAAAAAGTGAAAATTTAAAAAAAATTCGCACTCAAGAAGTTGGCAAACCTAAAAGTTTTCACCAAATTAACTCATCAGCCTGACATGTCTCATTACAAGATCTTATCGCTGCTTTAACTAAACAAAAGAAAGGAAGGAAGAAAAGAAAAATATACAGAGAATAACTTATATTTCTCTAGAAAGAAAGTTCTATAGGAAGTGCTTCAAATGTGTTTCTGTCTTGTGCTAAATGAAGCAGGTCCTGCTGTGGAATTTTAGGGTGGTGTTTTATCCGTTTTCTTTTTCACGAACACCAGAGTGAACATTAGAGCAACATCCATCAGAAATCATTAGAGCACAAGTTATAACTACTCCCTGGCACCCGTAAAATATGTAGGTTGTCTTCTTTTTTATTCTTTATTATTATTATAAAATTTTCTAATTCCTCTATTTTATTTTAACTCGACACACTTTGCTTCTTTGAGCTAGAAATTTCCCTCTTTTCCAGGTGACCCTGCCCTCTTTTTCTGGCATTTGAACCCTTTGGAATGCAGTGCAAAATTAACCGCTTATGTATATGTAAACTTATAAGAAAAATTTCTGGGAAATCAAGAAAAGAGAAAATGTTGAAATTCCACTTTCAAGAACCAAACTCATGTTCTCAGAAGACCTCTCAGACTTTTAATTCTTATTCTTCTCTTCCTTATTCTCCCTTTTCTTCATTTAAGAAGCTGTAAAATGCTAGTTATAGTTCCAATGGTCACATTTATGCTTTCAGTTATTTTATTGCTAACTACTCCTTGGTTCCAAATAACTTAATTCACTTTCTTTCCAGCTAGGGGTGTCAGGGTGATGCGGCACGTCACGGTTATGTCCATGATCCCATTGTTCTCATTGCTGTGTAAATTGTCGCAGAGAGTGAGACTGAAAAGTCTACAGTTCTCAGAGGACACGAATTTTCAAAATATCAGCAGACACACTATTCAGTGTGGATAAATACGGTCCCTCAAAGAAATATAGCAAACCCTAGGGATTCCTCTGAATTCACAGGAAAGCATTGCTGTTTTGAGGAGGGTTAAAACCCTCCTGTACTTGTTTTATCACAGAACAACGAATATTTTAATGGATCTGGGATTTTGCCCTTTATTCTGTCATCCCAAAGAGGTAATGAATCTCTTAGAAATTTCTAGAACTTGACTGAATTATAATTACCTGGCAATTCACTGCAAAGTCAGAAATTACTATTGTTAATCACCACAAGAATATATTTTGCACCTATATAAGACTTCCTAAAGAAATTTTAAAGTACCATACAAGAAAATAAATATTTGAAAATACCAGAGTTGGATGACATTTTCCTCTGCACAGAGTGCCAGCATGAAGTCTGTGGAACTTTCGAGCCATAGTTTGAAGATCTAGGAACACGCATTTCTAATACTGGTGCCCTATACTGGGTGAAATAACAAGTCACCTCCTTGAAAATCAGAGAATAAGATTCTACTTATTGAGATCAGAAACAGTAGAACCCCAGTCTAAACCATGTAGAGCTTTGCAAAACTCAGTAAAAATACTATTAAAACATTTTAAAAGTTTTCATTTTAAAAAAATTACGTAGTCAGATGAATCATCTGTGTAACCATGCTGACTCTGATTTTGAGATGAACTCATCACAAGTTGCTGAAGTGCATGTACAAAAATTAACTGATAATTATATAAAAAAATTTGCAAGGTGGCTCAATGCCAACAAGAGAGTCTCCCATCAATCATATATGATACTCTTCCTGATATCTCTCCCTACATGGAGAAGCAGCTGTGCTCTGTAGCAAGTCCCAACAATTTTTAAAATCTGACTCCTACAGACAAAATAAGACGGTCTGAAAACACAACCAGTTAGGCCCTTCTGGTTTTACTTGCTGTTAAATGGCAATACAAGTAGCAGGATTCTCAGATTTTAGTGAATTGAAATTTCACAGCGTTTCAAGGATCCAGTCCAAACTTACAGAAGCCAAAGTACTTGCATGGTGTGAGTGATGGCTGTATTTGGCCTCATTAGCTCAAATATGCCTCATCCAAGATGTATTTCAACAAGCTGACCCTGTAATCACACTGCAGTCAATAGTGAAACTTTCCAGTTTTTCACTGACAATAACAACCAGAGTTTCAGGCAAGGGTAATAGTAGTCCTGTGTAAAAACTGGGAGTAAATGCTACCATCAATAGGACTTAGCAAATATATACAAATGCAAAAAGAAAAAAAAAGTCACACGCAGAACATTTCATTCAAATACATACAAAGCCCTCTGTGATTACAGCACACAAATTACTGCTATGCTGTTACCAGCCTTGACTGGAAGGTATTAAAATTAAAAGCCAAATTTTAACACTGCAGAAACAAATCAATCACCACTTCCAGCTTGAATGGACTCACTTTATGAAATCAAGCAACATTACAGGAGTTAAAAAGTGTGCTGTGTGATCTGCTATTTAATCTTTTAGGTTCTTTGCTCTAAATGTGGCCTGTCCAAATTTCTCCAATAGGAAAATTTTCTAAAAGAACAGACCACTCTTGAGCCATTTCAGACTAGATGTGGAAAATAAACAACACTGCTGTACACCTGAACCCAAAATGTGGGATATATTCATATTGTAGGAGAGTTACACGTTAGCAGCACACCATGAAAACGGGGCATACTGGGAAAATATCAAGCTATTCAAACAAAAACAGTATTATTCATAATATAGTTTTTCCACTTTGGAAACATAACTTGGCACACTCTCTATTAGGCCCAAATATTCCGAGCTTCAGATACTCCTACGGAGAAGCTAAGTGGGTTTTATTCAGCTACATGCAAAGAAATATATTCTTTTCTGTGTCTGAAAATAACTTGTCCACTCCAATAAAAAGTATGCTGCTAGAGAGGTTGATAATTAAGCTTTTGGAGTTTGCCATCCATTAAAACTTGATGATCCCACCCAAAGCGCTTCATCATCAGAACCATCTGGTGCTCTTTCTGCACAATTACCAAAATACAGAACATATTTTGACTTGGCACTTGCATTTGGTAGACACTTTAGTCATTTTATAAGCAACAAGGCAGCATCTTGCCAAAGCACAGCCTCAAAAGGAAATTTCAACACACCAGAATCTGACTTCTACCCTAGGAAGTTCTACCAGGGTAGAAAGAAGGAATGTCTTCACCTCTGGCTGATGTCCTCACCTACACATACAAGATATCTGTTACCAAACCCATTTCTCTGCATTATGTTCTATATATTATCTCTATATGTTGATCATTCAAAGCATTATCTAGGCTATTAGGGGTAAAGTGAACTGCCTCCAGTTTGGAAATCACTTTCTTTGAAGATTATTGGCTCTGAAATCAAACTACTGGTCCACCAGAAATCAAATTATTAGAAGAAAATGGAACCAAAGGCATTTCACAAGAATACTCTGAAGAAGAATATCAGGAATATTTCACCTTGGACTCTCCTACCACATTTTTTTTCAGTGTCTGCACACACTGCAATAGTATGAGCACAGCTCTAAATGCAGGAAAGCCTGCAAAACAATGGCAGAAGTAGGGAATATGGACTAATCTTGAATGATACTAGACTTCTTTTTTGGCTCCTAGTTTCCAAGATTTTCTACAAAACAGAAAACACGATGAGAACATGGAACATAATTCCAAAAGCATTAATAAGAGTTTTTTGCAGATTGCCTTTAATTCACTTGTTTTAGTCATCTCTGCCAGAAAAAATTGTATCAGAAGTCGAAAATTTCTATGCAGTGATGATGTTATTCTCAGCTTTCTCCGGACAGTATCGATAGCATGAAAAAACAAAAATCAGAGAACTCAATTGAAGCGATTCTCAAATCCAGACCTTTCAGTTACTTTTAGGAATTCTGAAGATAGGCCCCATTTAATGTCCCTCACCTACAAGCATCCCATAAGCAAGGACACAAAATGATGCAAACCTATCGGAACATATACTCTAAGCAATTTACCTTATATATTATCCCTGGCGGAAATAAATGCTTCTCTCAAAGACTTCTGTTTATTGAACATACAAATTATTAACCTGGTTGGCATCAAAATGGGTCAACTGCTCCCCCATCAGTGAAAATATTTGAAAAAACAACAAACAAATACATATTTTTTAAAATAGTGCAGCATAGAAATACATCCCAAAAGACAACTACAAGTTCCAGAGCAAACAAATAGGTGTTGCACTGCACATGGCATGGAAACCACAAAAATATATCTACCAGAAAACACAGGATTTCAAACCAAATGGTCATACCAGAACATGGATTTGCACCCACCAAAATTTTCATACATATAAATTAGACCGCTAAAAAAAATAGAAATAACAGATAAAAGATGGGTAATTGACAGGTAAAAGAATAAAAGACTGAATAATTGTACGCATAGAGAACTGAACAAAAATTTATGAAAAAAAGTAGTAAGAAAGTTACATAAGAAATTTGGATGGAAATTAAAGAAGCAATTATTGCAAGTAACATTGAGAGGATAGTCCCTCAACAAAACAACATTTTGAAGAAAGAAGCCTAATGAAATTACAATAGCAAAATGCAAAAAAAAGATGTATAAAATATGTAATCACACAAAAATATATCTGCACAGGAGTATAAAGCATGGAATTAATGAAAGTGAGAAATTAGAAACAGTCAATTTGGTGAAGAGGTCTACGGGTGCACAAGGCAATCTGAGGCATCGCAATCGCATTCATCCTTATTAAACAAGCCATCAGACAGGCAAAATGTAATACATGAGCAAGTAAATAAACATTTGACTACATAGAGTGTCATTCTCATTGGGTGACACTCCAAAGAGTCTATATCTCCCTCTTGGCAAAAACAAACTGCACATTACATCCTTATTTTTATATGGGATCTCAGAGCAGATTTCCTAACATCAGAGATTTAAAAAAACAAATACAGCTTATTTATTACCCACAGCTTTTTTTTCCCCTTTAATTTTATCACAGCCAACAATATTGTAGCAAGTAGCAAATTGCCATCAAGTCATAGGCCTGTATTTTTTGAGTGCCAGCATGACTTTCTTAAGTCTCTCCCAACAAGTGAAAAGATCAAAAGTATTCACTTTCAGGGAGACTAATCAGATTACTGCCACCTCACAAAAGCGTTACGGGGTGTCCCTGTTATTTCAACTATTTCATCACAGTGACGTGTAACAACAACAACATGATGATAATATACCAACCCCAAAAGGATCAATCCAATCAAAATGCGTAACAATTAAGAGAGAAATCATTCAACTTACACCTTAGAACCTTGAGCAACTGCTACAACATCAGAAAAGCTCTGGAGGGGAAAGATGTTGGTGCTTTCAGGCCAGTGGAATTAATATTTTGGTTTAAATTTCACAGCATCTAGAAAAGGCCAAACCCAATAGAGCAGATTCACTAATGTGTTACTTCATTTTTATTACTTCTCAGAAACAGTGGAGCCTCATTTGCTTTGATACACAGTAATTAGATATAGAGTCTACATTAAAAAAGAGACAACCTAATATCTCCATCTCATTTTAAAAATAAAAAGAAATATATGCGATAGGTCCTTACTTTACCTATTCTAATAAAACTAGCATTTTACCATTCATAAAAGTGACATATTCTGGCATATTTTTGATGCAAATTCTGTACAAGCAATGACATGAGATAGTAGTAGACCTAATTTCCTTGAACTTCTCAAGGCTGAGTTGCCAGCTTTAAAAAATGGACATTTTTTGCTAAGCAGATGAGCTCATCATGAGCCCAGTGCATGGTTGCTCCTACAATTATGTTCTAATGCAACTGAGAAGCTGGTGGATATAAACAGAGCAAGATATTTCATCTGGCCCTATTCTTGCCTATCCAAATAGGAACAAGACCAGCAGAGATTTCCCAAGTCCTTCCCATGCACAAATATATTCATTTCTATATGTTTTGGCCTTCAAAACTGTGAATCAGAAACCAGGATCAGACCAGAAATAACTGCAGTCTGCTTTTCACAGAAACACAGTTTTCTTGTTATGCCTTGCTATAGTTATCTATCTTGTAATGTTATTCTTGTCACATCCTAAAAATCTGCATCACTTTTTTTTTTTTTTTTTTTTTGCTTCAGGATGAATTCTGCCTTCAGCTGCAAACCAGGAGTCCCCACAGAAGCCACAGTGGTTGCACGCTCATGTACCAGGAAAAACAGAACTTGCACTTCCAGTTAATCATCTCCCAAGCATTAACAGACTTTTACAGTAATATAATACTCACAGTTTATGTTGCGCTTTAAGAATTAAAAACTAATCACTTGTAAAATTGGGCCGTTCAAGAAATAACTGCCAAGTATGTTGGAATTAGAGCTGTATATGAACCATTCGATGCTCACACTTGCACCAGTGAACTGGAAAAGCTCAGTAAGCCAGCAAGGCTTAGGTAGAGAAGCTGACACTCCGGCAGCGTCCACAATCCCCTCTCCTTTAAACAATTAAAACAATCCTGCCATTTAATGGCAAGGAACAGGGAAGGAGCATGGAGGAAAACAGGAAAGGAGGATAAGGAAATAAATCCTAAACAGTACAACCCCCAAGAATAATTTTTTTTCAGCGTCTGGTCAAAAATTATTCCATACTGATTAATTCTGAAAGCATTTCAAGTTCCTCCTTGTCTAATAATTAATTATAATACAAAATTATGTCGGACAGAATAACACCTTTTCTAAACCCTAAAAAAAAAATGCAGAAGTCTGCCAGTAAAAAAATATATTTATCCTATTCTAATATGTGTTTCTCAACTTCCTGTGTACTTATTAGAAAGCACTTTCATCACTGTCTGGCTGAAAAACGTCTCTATTGAACAAACAATGCTATTTTTCACCAAACTCAGCGGTGATATTTTCCTGGAATTTAGAACTGCAAGTCAGTCACATGACAAATTAATTTAAAATATCATCAATTGATCCATATATGATCAGGTTACAGCCAGGCATATAAGTCTTAGCAAATTATTGTGTTGCTCATACTCTGGCATCAGCAGTCTTTACTTTATTTTTCTAGCTACTTGGCTGTCAGTTAGAATGAAATTTTCATTGGTTCTTTTGATGAACAGCAGATATAAAAGCTGAGCTATATCATCTATGACAGGCCAACTGCTTTTGGGGCTATTATTTTAGTTAACAGGCAGTATAACTTCAAATTATAAAACATGTTTATACACATATATTTACATTCATAGCTAGCCAGATGCACACAGAATACTCCTGAATTGAGAGATATTCAAGAAAAATGAGAACATGACTGTTTACCATTCTTCAACTTTTAAAACCCTACGGGAATCTATAAACTTGGGGGTGAGCGTGGGGGTGTTTAAAGGGAGATTGTCCCTTTCTTTTTTTCCCCCCTCCTTTTTATTAACAGAAATCCTGCCATACCAGTATGTTTTTGGCCAGACTACTGCATTCAAAGTTCCCCTTTGGCTTTTGGATACTGCTTCCAATACAGAACAAATACGACAGGATGAACAGAAGTCTGTTCCTGTGAAACAGCGGAAGACAATGTAGAGAAACAGGGACATGGGGAATCCTGAATATGCAAAAGGAAAAGATATCCAAGTCTTTCAAGGAATAGAAAGCTGAAATCAAATTATACATAACTTAACCAAACTGCAGCAGCTATTTAAGGGTACCTAAAACGAATCTGCTCTTAAAGAAGTTACTAATTTTGTAAGACTCCATCTTGAGATGACCCTGATTTTTCTAAAGATAGTGCCAAAAACTGGTTCAACAGAGCCTCAAGTTCAACCCTAAAAACAAAAGCACACACAGCTGCTTTTGCATTGAAAATGTTGACATTTCATAGCTTGTGAGCCACTGGGAAGATACTGAACAAATTCCTTGAACTCGTAAGCTAGGTAATAAGTACAAGGAACAATCAACCACTGTCAAATGAATCCAAGCAATTTTAAAATAGCTTTAAAAAGAGAAAATTGTAACCTTTTATAAAGGGAGAAAAAAAAACATATAACTGACACTAAAAAAAACCGGGTTATGTAATAAGCCTAAGAAATAAGGTATAGTAGCATATTTGGCCTGCTTTAGGCCCACAGCAAAAGTTTTCATCCTCTAAAAAATGAATGGAAATTCACACATTCAGGCAGAGATAAAATCTATTCTATATATCTATTCACAGATGCAGATATACAGGATACGGTATCTAAATATCTGTTTAATTATGGAGGAGAGAGCAAAGGGTACTTAACAAATTGGAGAGATCGAAATCTTATTGAAAGACCCTGTTCTTAGTGGAAATCTGGACTAGCCAGATGCTGCTGCATAAATGGATTAGCTGTTTGTGTATGCTGCACATTGAGGATGGTCTGGCAGAGTAACAGGGCTGGTGGGGCCACAGACCTGATGAGAGGCCACTGCTGAGGACCTGCAGCTTTGGTAGCTAGCAAAGCCATAGAGCTTCTGTGTAGGCTGCAAGAGACATTGAAACACACTACAGTCCATCCTCTGATTCTGTTCTTGCCAGGAATGCCGTGGAAATTCATTTGTACAGCTCCTGGCAAGCCTACTCTTATTTGCAAAGCAAATCTGTCCCAGCGTTGCTGCTGGGAAGAGTCGGAATTATGTGCAGGTGAAGAATTTGACTTTCCATCCTAAATTGCATTTGACTGTGACTTGTGCCAGTGAGGTGCCTGAACGAATTACTCACCAAGCCAAGCTTAGACGGCAAGTCAGTCACCTCACCCCTATGCAAAACAGACGAGAGGCACCCACACATGTGGAAGATGCATCAGAAGTCCAAGCTAATACTTTCACAAGGCACCTCTGGTTTTGTCTAGTGTTACCTAAAGCTGTACCGCAACTGTCGTTTAATGCCTAATTTGAAAGACATCTGAAACATCCTTAATTTACGCGGCACATCGTGAATACTCAAACAAGGAAAAAAAGTATTTTCACAATAAAAGGCCGGTAATATCAAGCCAGGTGATGTCTGAAATCAAAACACTGATCCATAGTCTTTCAGTGCCAATAAACTGAAAGATAAAATTGCTGATAGCAGTCAAAGACAGAAGTGCTTTATTTTCAGACTTAAAGTACGCAAGACTTCTCTACCATAAAAACTGCAAGTAGAACACTTGTGAATTATGAAGGTCCTTCCTTTTTAAACAAATTTAGAAAATGTAATCATCCTTCACAGGTGAGATATTCTGTTTATTCTATGGAGAATCATTTCAGTCTAAATTAAACTCTTCAAATGGTTTTGATGATTGCTGCAATAAGGACACAACAGGGAAAAGATCTGGGAAGAGAATAACACGTGTTAGATGAATGGCTGACAGAAATATTTCTAGTATATGAAAACCACTGGTGTTTTTTTAACCAAATAACAGTATTATTTTTTCAAAGAAGAAAAACCAATCCTGCTTATCTGTCCTAAATAAAAAATGCCAATCTGCACTCTCCTCTTGAATTATCCTCAAACCTCTTGAATTATCCTCAAATTGTAGTAAGCATATCAAAGAAAAATTAAACATGAAGGTCTTTTCAGCATTCAAGAAATCCCACCAGTGGTACAAAGATCCCTTCCAGATACCAGTGTCAGAAAACCCTGCCCCTTCACCATGTAAAAATGAGGCCTTTTTGGGTGTCTTGACTTCAATCAGACCCAGGGCAGAGTGAAAATGGCTTGTTTGTTAACAATCAAAGACATAAGTCCTGCTACATATTGCTTAGAATTTATGCAATTCAGAACGTAAATCAGATTTTGATAAGACAAGTAGAGACAAAAAGCAAAGAAAGATGTTAAAAACACAATATACAGCATTCTCTGTTTATTCTGACCCTAACCTCAAACCTCACAGACAGAAGGAACATAACCAAATAGATACCCAAAAAAAACTTGTGGAAAGAGTTGTTCCATATATTCCTCTCTTCCAGGCTGTCTCTACGTTCACACTTGTTTAACAGTGTGATTAAGAACAGTACTGCCAGCAGACATGGAAAATTCTAATATGAAATCACAAAACTACACCATTACCAAAACACAGGTGCAAGACATCCTACTGCATATTTGAGGGCTTTTTTGTAGTATATGACATGCTTGCCAGTTCATGACTTTAATCATCTCAACAGCAAATATTTTCATAAGAGAAATCTCAAAAGAATAACCAGGAATACTGACATTCAGGTGACTTAAAAGCTGTGTGAGACACCCTATAATCTGTCTTTTCAACCTATATAACTTGGTCATCCTGCTGCTAACACTCTTATTTCCAAGGAATATTCAGGGATTCTTTATGTATTGTTCAAGGTGAACTGTAGTAAAGCTCTGTTTGTCAAATGTCTGCTGCAAGAATCATTTGTCTTCCTTAAGGACATTTGCCTTCTGTAGCAATGTACTTCCTGGAGGCTTCTTGTACACACCAAGCAGTCAACAAATGGACTGAAGAAGAAGGAGAAGGCCAAGAGCGGCTCATTTCACCTCCCTGGAGGATGTTTCTGTGGAGACTCTTTACAAAAGCCAGTGCAGCTCCAGACTGCACCATTTGCACTTTTAGCCTCCTCTGTAGTTAGAAAGTCTCACTGAAACCAAACTGTTCCTGATGTTAGAGCTGCAACAGGCACACTGACAGAGATCAGATCCAGACACACACGGTTTCTGCATGGCTGTGCTCAGTCTGCTGCTGGTCCCAAGAACTTTGCCAGGTTTATGGGCAAGGTTTGAGGTTTAATGTACAGTGGAGTGCCTGTTGTCTTCATTGCAGTAGGATAACGGGGAATGAAGATATGAGCCTGCTGGCAGACTCAGAGCAGAAGAGCTGAGCTGCAGCTTAGGCTTAGACCCTTAAGACAAGAGAAGGAACTGAGGAAAAGGACCTGAGATCCTGCTCTTGCTAGTGGGTCACTTTGAGATACGGAGATTTTGGAAGATAAGGAGTCCAACCTCCATAAGGGTCACAGGTCTAAAGTTACCATTGTACATAATTAGGCAATAAGAAGCTTATTACGTGCCCTCACAATCAAGGGCTTGTTCAAAGCCTGTTTAAGTCAATAGGAATCTCTCTATTGACTTCAAAGGTGCTTTTGATCAAGCCCTGCCTACTTAGTAGGATACCTCTCTCCCGATGTCATAACTTAGCGGCTGCCATCAGGAGGGACTCAAACTGACAGACTCGTGGCGCAACACAAAGGTGTTGCTGAGAGGACACTTTCATTTAAAGACGTTTGACCTCCTTTTGTAACTTCAGCCAACTGCTGATCTTCAGTACCTGGGACTTTTACTGGGTAAGAAGAGAAAAAAATCATTGATTTGAGGGAAAGGGTAGCACTGAGAGACCTCCTGGGTTCACTGGGTCTCATTTTTCTTGATATATGTACAGCCACAAGAATATTGCCACAGAACGTACAGCCACAGAGATTATTGCCACAGAATGTACACACACATTTCTCAATCCAAACAAAAGAAATGGAGGAATCACCAAGTTCCCTCTAATACACATAATACATTATTTATGTCCTTCCCTGACCATTAGGTGGTATCACATAATAATCATTTATACAGTTTCATATTTCTACATACATATTAATTCTGAAAATTCATACTGTGTGGCCACACTGTAACTTGTCACTGACAGACGTTGTGGAAATCCCCCTTATTTCATGGATCATTGATCCAATGTGTAAATCCTTCTTAGTTTGCAAGCCATTGACCAGATAAACCATAAGGGCTCCAAAGGGAAAGAGCCTTTCTGGTCTGTCGAGCAAATTCAGCAGTAGCACACGTACTTCAAACCCACATGTGAAAACCTCTTTGAAATTAGGGTCTTGATCCTGCAAATCCTTATCCCATAACCTAGAAGTCATCCCAATGAAATTCTGATACATTTATCATGCACCCCTAGAAAAAGAACACTGCTCTACTTGTGTCAAAAATTTATATCCAGAACCAAGACCCAAATACAATCAGAAAAATAATGCCTAGAATAAATTAACCTTCTAAGGTTTTCCACTCAAAATAAATAAATATTATGCACTACATGAAACAGGAAAAAAAAAGATTTTTTTTAAATTAAAAAGTGGGAAAATTTGCATCTATATATACCGACTTTTTCAGTTTATGTACTCTCATAACTTTCAAAAGAGCTAATTGGACTTTCCCACCAACTTTGATGCTATTAAAAATCACAGATTTTAAGCCAATTCTGCAGATTTACAGTTATAATTCAGGAGCTGAATGCCTTTGAAAACATATCTGCTAGTAATATGGACAATGCTCTTACAATAATATTTTGCCTTTAAAGCATTTTGTTAGATAACCTATATTTTCCTTAATTTCAGTTCTGAGGCAAATACAAATTTAAAGTACAGAAACACAAATGTTGTTTTCTGTGGTGCTGGCACGGTGCTATTTTCCAGATCACCCTAACATGAGGTAACTATTATTGATTGTGAAAGCACAACAGGTGGGTCACATGAAAGGTCACATTCGTTTTGTTCACAGGGCCAAACAGAAGGTTTTCATTATCCTTAATAAAAACAGAAGCAAGTAATAAAATATGTCATTGCAATAACATATCTCTCCATTCATATGCAATAACCTTATACATTAGATCCTACCATTTCAAAATACTGTTGTTGGCTCCAGCAGCATGATTATTTTTGCGGTTGCTACTTAGAAAAATAATATTATAAATCATAGTTTGACTTGCAAATTTCCACACTGTTCTTTTGAACTGCTTTTTGAAATGTTTTTCAGGACAAAACTCCTCAACGCATGTGCTTGCTTAGAAATATTAAGTACTCTAAATGGTCAATAAGGCAGCAAAGATTTTTAGTAAATCCTGTCATTAGTGTAATAGCAAATCATGGTTTCTGGAAGTAGTCAGGAACCTTGCTCAAATCCTGATGGTAAGTTACAGTAGAGTCATAGCTCAGGTGTGATGTAAAAAGTCAGAACATATTAGATCCTTTCACAAGAGTCTTCAGGACAAATGGATTGACCAGCTCCCTTCTGCTTGTGACAGACACTGATGTACAAAAACACATCAGTGCACCAACATGGACAACAAAGGTTTACACCTCAAAGTCAATGTATTGATGCACCTACTGAAAGCATATTTCATTTTTGTCGCTTAGGTATCTCATAGGGATATCATCCATCTTAAATATATTTCAATACAAATTCTAGAAGGCCTGTGTTTAACATAACATCAGTTAGTCACATTTAGCATCTGTATCAGAGAAAATGATTCATGTTTTCTGGGGTTTTTTTAACTTAAATTTCACTTTTATTTCTTTCTAAATGATGCCTAAATATTTCTACTAGGCTGAACAATAATCAGTACACTGGCTTTCCTTTCCTGCTTTTTTCTAATTAGACTATTCTCCAAAGCCTTCTTTTGCTGCTGTGCATCCCCACCTTATGATGAATATACCAGGGTATTACACAGAACTGAAACCAAAAAAAAATAAAATAACCTGTATTTGCCTAAAACACAATTTCCCAAAATAACATGAGATATAGGCATCAGCACCAACAGTCCAGTGCCTCCCCGCTGATACTGCAGCAACAAAGAGACGGCCTGCTCCTGAAAGCAGCAACTCGTTATCAGAGAGCAACATGTGTTATTGGAAACAGCAAATGTATGGAACAATGTATGGATATCTGCACACGCAAAATACCCCTGCGAGAATGACTTTAGAGTCTGGTTCCAAAAAAGCGAGCTGCTTATCAGTCTGTCACCCAACTGTACAAAGCTCATCCTGGGGCATGTTGTGTCTGCGGAGCGGCCGGCATTCCGGCAGCGTGGGGCCTCCCTCCCCGCAGCCCCCCAGTCCTCCCAGTTGCAGAACAATGCCTTTCTTTTCAGAGCCACACCTGCTGCCACTTCTGACCAACTATTCCGTCACGTGCTGCCTTAAGAGGTTTTCAAAATCTTTCTCACGATTCGAAAATACGGAGTCGCAACTTCACGCTATTTCACGCCTTCCCTCCTCCCCCCTCACGGCTTGATGTGCTAATATTAAAAATCCTAGAACATAAATCAGTATATTTCCATGTCGGGTGAAGCAAGGGTGCAGAGCATCTCAAGCATTTTAGGTCAGGGGAAAAAAAGTCTCCTCAGTCACCGTCTATCTGATACAGACACACGCTGGGTGGTATTCTCCAGTTTACAGGCTATGCCAAAATCTTTATCTTTTAAAAGTAGTGGCAGGTAAATAATTTAGACGTGAAAAAAATGCATCTTGAAAGCATAGTTTGTCCAAACAGAATGTGTTTTATTATCTTTAAGCTGAAAATTCCAAGGAGTTATTGGAATCATTCCAATCAATTTAGATAGCCAAATTTGTATTTCATTTTTTGCCTGCATTTCTGTGTGCAGTGTACTGAAAGCAGTTTTCAAAAAGAAATATAATTCAAAATAAAACAAAAAAACTCCTCCAATCGTATCTCTGAATTTTAGAAAAGAATTAGTACTTTTTGACAAATCATATAAAGCCAAAACTGATAAAGTGGTAAAAAGACTTTCTACCTCCCATATCCGAGGAAATTGTGAAGCTAAAGGAACGTAATCTAAAACTTGCTATGCAGTTGATTTTATGTAACAAAAGGTTTCTGTATAAAATAAAAATCTTGGAGGAGAATTTTCCATGCAAATAATATGATTTATATGATTTGCAAAAAGTCAGTAATTTCTGGACAGTCTTTTGAAAGACTTATAATGTTTACAATTCAGCTATTCCTACATCTTTCACAGTATAGGGACATTAAATCAAACATTTGGCTTAATCAGGGTTCATATCAAAGCATTATCTACGTTATAGTTAAAATGGGGCCCAGTTTATAATCAGGGATGGTCCCACGTGCACATGGAGCATTCCTTTGGGAATCCATGGGTGACCAGCTTTGTTACAAGCGTCCAGCGAATTAAAGATTCTGCTGTGGTAAGACTGACGCCCATGGGAGCCATTTCTAAAACATAACCACTAAAGCAGGTAGAACAGGAGCACCTAAAGAAAGATTCCTAATCCCAAATTCCACTGCAGTCACTGAGTCAAATATCTCTGGCAAATATCTCTGATTCCAGCAGCAGGAAACTTTCAGAAGACTATCACACCTACACTTTGAAGTGTTGGAGTGAATCATAACTCTAACTTTAGACATTTCTACTCTGAAAACATTATCCCAGTGTCCACAGGATCATGCATTTGGTCAAAGGTTGGACTTGGTCTTGCAGGTCTTTTCTGACCTTACTCATTCTGTGATGTCAGTGAGACTTCCCTAACCAGAACTTGCAGCACATGATTGTTTTTTCCCCCTCTGAGACCTTCCCTGATCGATGCATATCACATATCATGGCAGTCTCATTTCTGCCACTGTTCCAACCTCCCCTAATTTCATACAGGAATTTGCATACCCCTGCATTTAGCATGTTTCTGGTCTGACACTAAATGGCTTTTTTGACTCAGCTTTGAATCAAGCTATTGTCTGACAACAAACCCAGCACTTCCTTCCTTCACGATCAGACAAACGTGCACGCACCCATGCAGATATTTTTGATGTATATATACCCCTTTGTAGGGAGAAAGGCAAGCTCCCTCCAAAAATATAAGAAAACAGATGACAGGCACCTGTTGCATTCAGTCGTTCTGTAGCATATAAGACACAGGCTGAAGTGCTTCTGTATTTCTCCTATTTGTCTGCCCACATGACGCTGAAAGCTACAGGCGTGAATTGTTAGTTTCAGAAATAAACATTATTTTTCATCTAACAAAGAGAACTGGCAGTTTAGACTAAAATTTCCAAAAGGTCAT
Source organism: Cnemophilus loriae (assembly GCA_013397755.1). NCBI lineage: Eukaryota > Metazoa > Chordata > Aves > Passeriformes > Corvidae > Cnemophilus > Cnemophilus loriae. Next base: position 162,144 of record VZTF01002084.1, read on the forward strand.
GAAAGTCTGGAAGAAAGCCAGTGCATTCCACACTCCAAAATTGCGAAGCCAGTCTAACAAATGTATCCTCCTCCCTCTCACTTAAGTGTTGTTCTTGGGTCTCCAATACATTTCTTCAAAAGCAGTGAAAGTACACTCTAACACAACAACTTTGTCCAGCTGGAAACACCATCTATGAGACCAAATCAGCAGCTTAACCTTTTAATTTTACTAGTTTGATTAATATGTAGTGTCTATAACCTTGATAGCAGTCATGTGCTATTAATTAATTCCACTAATTCAGGTAGCATTTCCATCGACTTGAGGAAATTTCAGACTTTGGTCAGTATAAGAAATTATATTACATCCTGTGGATGATGAAAAAAAGGAAGGAAAAACCTTTGTACCTACCGAATTGAGCTGTTGTGATTTCAAATCAGTTGTTCTGCACGTACGGATATAATGACAGGAAAAAAAGTAATTATAATTAGGTGTCTATTTTGATTTTTCTCTTCATAGTATCCGTACTGAATGTCATTTGATTTTAACAAACTCTAAAGTCATTTCAGGCAGGCACTGTATATCCTTGCTGCTACCGGTCTACTTGGAGTCTCTAGTTTATTTCTACAGAATTTTCATATGCAAGCATTTAAACATGTTTATTACTTAAAAAAAGAATACTTAAACAGCAAGGTGATAATCTAGAAAGGCAAAACAAAACTGATCTGAGCAACGTATTAACAACTGTTTCCAAGAGATGAAAATAGAGAAAAAAAGAAAGAAAAAGAGGGAGGAGGAAGAAAATAAAGACAGAAAACCAGAAATCGTTGGGGGTAAACTCAATTCACAATCTGATTTTACAACTGGAGTTACACTACAGTTGAGCCCCCCAAAACAGTCTTGTTTGACTTTAAAGGAACTCCACCATGTGCCTAAGACAGTGCAGCTATAAGCAGGACATCCATTAGGACTGAATCCTTCATTTTTAACAGATGTCTTCACTGAAATTAAATTTCTATGACTAAGATGCCCAGTTTGCTACTCTTACTTTCCTGGAAATTTTCACTAACATCAACTTCATTGACAGTAGTACAAAGCTGCTCTCACACTCTATCATTACCAAGAAACTGATAAATCAGATAAAATGATAATACTTATCAGGGAATATTCACAACGCATCACTTCAGATATCTTGTGCAAATGCCTAAATGAGGGGCTAAGGCTTTCCATGCAGTTACCAATGCTCCCAGAATTATAAAAGCAACATGAATATGAGGCCTTTCTCTACTCTGCAAGAAAGAGCTTGAAGTTGGATAAACTCTGCATACTACACAGAGAACATTTTCATTTGGAAGACAACAAAGCTTCTCCAGGAAAAAAAAAAATTATCTCAGGTTAACAGAATGGAATATTTATACAAAAAGACAATCCAACAAATGAACAGAGCTCAGGAGGTGTCTAGGAATTACACTTCAAGAGAACTTAGACTTGGCAGGTTCAGTAAGTTTTAAATGCAGATTTTCATCACAGGATGTTCTGATTAATACTGAAGATTCATCACTGGAGGAAAAAGTTAGGTAAAGGAAATTAATTCAATACTGATTAAACAGGTTCTAGTAGTAAAACTATCACTGTGAGGAATGTTTTCCCAGAGATAGCAGTAAAAGTCTAAGAGGTCTGTGGATCATTTAATAATACACTAAAGGTGATTAAAAAATATCTATATATAGGGATTGCAGTAATGAAAAAATATTTGTATTATTAGCTGTAGAGTGTTTTACTAACTTCCATTTGTTATGGTAGCACAAATGGGAAAAATATGTTTCTTTAACGATAGTATTGCAATAGTATCCAAGTAGTAACGAAGCAGTATGGCCTCTTATTGGAAATACAAGCTACTTTTAATTTTGTGGGCATACAAAATGCCGTCATTTGTAATCTGTACCAGGCTTTCTGCCAGCTATGTCCAGAAAACAAATCTAAAATTTCAGAGCTAGTAGCACTGAAGGGAGTACTGGAGTTCCATTTGACACTTCTGTATCTCTGCATTCTTCTCAAGACCACGAAACCACACCACAGTAACCTGGGATGTCTGTAAATAATCCTTCTTTATGTAGTTGTGAAAATTAAAATGGTAATATTACCTTCATATCAAGGCCAATTGTCAACGCCACCATTTCATAAGTGGGCACACAAAAGTGTTTCAGAATCACAGCTTTAGAAATTGTACAGTTTACTTTCAAAAAATTTAATTTGGCAAGATATAAACTTACTTCCTATTTCCCTGCTCTGTTTGTTCAAGTTAAAGACTTTTCTTCTGTTCCCTACCATAATCCCTCCTTAAAATACATAATATCACAAGTTTTCTAATCCATGAGAGACTTCCAGGGCAGTAATAGCGCATCTTACGGTGCTGGATTTGCATTTATTGAAAAGCAAAAGTGTTTCCAGCATAATTTTGCTTCCCACCCGACCTTCAGTCTGATATCAACTTCGTTTGTTCTTTCAGACCAAGCCAATCACTTCCTAAATGAAGTGATATGCCTCGTTTTCTTTTCCAGGCAGTTTCCAAGAGGCCCTGGCATCGAAGGAGCTGTGAAACTACACTGAGGACTCAGACTCCACATCTCAGCAACTGGATGTTTGCTGTCTGCTGACCTCACAGCAAGGAAGATTCTACCTGCAGCTCCCTGAGTGAACAAATAGTTTTAGATTAGAAATACTGAGCAGAAAATTACAACCATCCTTTTCGAGTTCGCATCCTGTAATCTACTTTCTTTACCAAACACAGATTATCTGGCTGACAAGTTTCCTTCTCCATTTGTCCAGCCTATTCTAACAACGAAAATAAAGTTGGCATAGTGAGTGTTTTTTCACTCTCCTTGACTGAATGCTGTCTATCCCAGTCCCAGAGAAAAAACAGCTGGAGTAATCCTAACCTACTTTTCTCTACTACTTTTGCACATGGGCACCAATTAAAATACTGAATCCGGGAGTAAAACAGGAGGTGTCTCATTCAACATCAATGACAACCCCAAACCACGCACAGCCTGAAAGTTAAAATGCACCTCTTTTAAAAAAGAAAAATTAGTTTTTAATATCAGCAAGCATGTTAATTGTGGTAAAATGAACAATACTGAAATTGTTTGAAGGCAGAATTAAATTTAATGAAATTCACAAACAAACCCCTTTTAGAAAGTAACAACAGTTTTTTGAACATTAAAGAGAAACTCATTATATCAAGACAACTCCAATGTAAAAGGCAAACCGACTTCAATCACTGCATATCTGCATGTTAATGAACTTGCTGTGTGCAGCAGGGACTGAACAGAGTAAGTAATGGGAAGACTGTCTTAAAGCATACAGTACACTTTAAAAAAAAACACGCCACCTTTAATCAATGAAACACCTTTTCATTCGTACCTTAATAGCAACTGAAATGATTTCAAACGCAACACAAAGGGAAGATGATACTTAGTAAAGGTTTCTTTAAGACATAACATTTCTTGCACATTCTTTCAGCATTCACATGCTGTCAGCATCACTGTGGCAAAGACTTTCAAGTTTCAGCAGACAGATACCGCCTAGTACAAAGTCTTTGTCATAATAATTTCATTGCAGCCCCCTGATCAAACATCTAGACAAATCTGAGACTGAAAAGTGAGAGCTAACCAGTGACCTTTGATTAGAACCACAAGCACCAGTTTTAATAAAATGCCTCATTCATTGCCTTCCACTGCCAACAAGGAAGGTGTGTTTGAGCCTGAAAAATGTAGTCAATATACCATTTACACCCATATAATGATTCCTATTATTCACAGTTAGAACTTGTGACTGTAGCAAGTGAAACATAGACATCTTAAAATAGCTAAATGAAAACACACTGACAACATTCTACCTTTAAAATATATTCAGGAGCCTGCCTCTGCCTTTCTGTTGCCTGCTGCTGGCTTTCATGTCTTGCTGATCGTATTGTAATAGGGTTGGCTTTTTTCCCCCCACAAGCCTTCATTTACACAATGTTTGGTTTGTTACTATTCCTCAAAAATCTATGACTGTTGGCAAAGTCCAGTTTTAAGGGGCCTTTAAATTTGTACTTCACTTAAGAAACAGTGCCCCATTCAAATATACGTTTATAAAGCTGCCTTTTTGTATATTAGACATGAATATTTATATATTAAATTTTGAAAATTCAACTCATTTTTGGAGCTGAACTTCCTATCTAACTTTGAGGGAAGGTTGTAAAAAGACCTAACAAACTGCAGTTGTTCAACACGTGTTTTTGCTCAAAGGCACCCAAGTTGCTGGTCTCTAATACAGAAGTTCAAGGAAATACAATTAAAATCCATTTCACATATCTGTGCTTTAGCATGTCAGGCAAGAGGACAGAAAGGGGGTCTTATCACATTTATTTCCCACTTGAAAAGCGAAAGTCTTAAGAAGGGTAATAAATATTCAAATGACTTTGCACCACTGAGCTACCATATCAAGCTAATGATCTGTAGTCTGGAGCTCTATAAAAAGAAAGCTTACTGCCTGCCGTCACCTAGAGGTGTTGCTGTAAACACTGTGGGGGGATATTCTCCTCTCAGTGTGTGTGCATGTAACTACACTTAATGTTGTTTTCAAGACAGAATATATTGCTGAGTTGTAAAACAGAAAGACAGGATGAAACACATGCAGGAAAAGAATGCAAGGACAAGATTAATTGAAAGAAAGTTGCTGGAGATTTAACTCAGCTTCTTTCTTCGCCATGCTCCGAAGGAGTGGGTTTGTATTTCAGGCCCCGCTTGCACAGCCACAAACAGGAGAGATACAGATGTGCAGTCATACACAGGGTGGGAGCTCATGGCTACTTAACTAAGAGCAAGATGAGTGAACTCCACGGCCTGCCAGAGCCTACTGCAATCTTGAATTCACTGTAACAGAACTACTGAGGCCCTAAAGTTGAATGGTCCACTGCATAAGGGAACAGACCCCTTCAGGCAGGAAGAAAACAGGAATAAATGACAGATTTGTCATGAACACTCTGCATCCTCACTAGAGCATGGATCAAGCAGACTTGTGGTCCATCAAAAGCCATGGAGAAAAGGCAACTCCAAGTATGTTAAAGAACCACTTCCAACCACACATGTAAGGGTACATAAAGTCTTATCTTTATTAAAAAATATTGCAGAAGAGGGAGAGATGGTCTGCCATTTAAGCATAGGCCTGGAAATGAGCCATATCTTCCAAGTTCAAATTCTGGCTAGGACCCAAACCATCTTGAAACCTTCCTGCTTCAGTTTCCCAACTGGAAAAGTGAGAATAAACATACTTGCCTACAGTATTTCTCTCTCAATAGTGGAGGAATAATTAAACACGGGGTACTAGTATGTTGTCTATTCGGAAGCTCCAACGCTCCTTATCACCTCTAAAAAAATGTAAAAGACAGATTGCAATTGTGCACCTTCTCTCTTGCATACATTCACTTTCTAGCATGCAAAGAGACTGAAAGAAAACTGCATGGAAGAGGCATACAGAATCAAAAGTAAATCTCCTCCAAAGTCCATATTTATTTTCCTTTGAGTCTTACTCTTATAAAAGCACCTTTTAACCTTCTTCTAAACCTGGAGGAAAATGCCTATCATCAGAAACCCTCAGGTTTCTCTCACCAAAGCCAGCAAATGACAAGTAACCTGGATCTGGATCCCAAGGGAGGGTGAAACAGTTTGTTTCTCTCCCAAAAGAGTGACATAAGCCAGGTTTTTACTGTCTCTGCTTTTTGTACTTATAGATTGCAAGGCCCAAAGGTGATAGTGGTGCCTTCTCGTCTAACATATATTCTAAGCAGTGCTTCCTCAGTCCTTTGGAGCTTTAAAACAGCTGGAAGAGGCAAAGTTCTGTTTAGTTATAAAAATAATCTATTATCAGGTAGCAACTTTTAACCTATCATGATGCCATCAGGGCTGAACTATTCGAGTTTACTCAGCAGCCATTCAAAATCTAAGACCTGAATCACCCACAGCTTCTCCCATACCAGGACGTGTAGAAAGGTTCTGTTCAGCCTCAGTAATGAAAGATGGTGTACACAGGCTTTCACAGCTTCCTTCCAGGACCTGCCTATAGTATCTCCAGCACTGCTGGCATCTCCAAAAATGGGCCATTCTCCACTGACTTTTTATTTCTTGCGAACAGCTTTGAAATAGAACTGTGAGAAAGGAAGTGAGTCCTGACTTTGTGAACACAGGTGAGATGCCCAAAAAGAATGAGAAGCTAAGACATCTAAGACTTCTGTTGCATCTATATGACCATTGTGACGTTAAAAAAAAAAAAAAAAAAGAGGGAAAGGGAGAAAAGGACCCTTGTTATCTTTCATTTGAAGGATAAAAATACCTCCCCATTGGTATTTTAATTGTAACTCCTGAGGTTTGTTTGTCTTCCAAAATCCACCTTCTGAACTGTCCAAGCACACAAGTCCAGCTCATGCACAACAGACCTTCAAACTCTTTGCAGCTACAGAATCGGGCTCGAGGAATTTGATTCTGTTTACACTCAAAGCCCAAGTGAGCCCTGAAAATATAATACAGGTTTAACATCCTGATTCATTATCTATTTACCAAAGCAAAACTGAACGGCTGAGAGAAGAAACTTTATCACCTTCTACTGATACTCCCCTGATTGTATTTATACATTTTAAACATGCAAGAAGAGACAAAGACAACTTCTCAAAAGTGTTTTAAGTGCTCTGGAGTCTAACAAAAGCCAGAGAAATCTAGAGCTATCTATCTGAAGCTGCCAAGGGATACTGTCTTACTGGCTATGTGTGTACATCCTATACCTTTAATGACTTGGCAATTCTATTTCATTCTATAACAAAAAAAGCTGCTGCTAGACTGACCTATCAGAAGGTCAGATTTCCTAGGGTTTGTTATATGGGTTCTGTACAACCACAGATTTTAAAACATCTTTTAGATTTAGAACAGAATTAGCCTTTGTTTCCTCTAGATAATTAAAAAATTGCTTAATGTCCATTCCTACGCTAGACATTTTTTCAACTTTTCACTTGCAGATAGCCAAATATAATTACTGCTGTAATACGATATAATACTACTGTTTGTTTCTTTCCTAGAAGTGCCTGGAATTACATGACTATTGCCACCAAAATGGAGCAAAACAGACTGTTAAGCGTTAGCTCTAAGTTAAGTGGTAACATGATCTATTTAGTGGCACACTTATCAAGTCAGTTCTGCTGCTGTTTATTTAAATAGAAATTGAAATATTAGCTGTTCAACAAACTCCAGGCATTCTGTACAGGAAATTGAGAGGGCTCTAGACCTTGCTATAAGAAGAGAATTTTTGACAAGCCTTCCCTAAACAGTTTCCTATTCTTGAGTACAGTAACATCTCTAATAGTCAAGGAAAAAAAAAAAAACAACATAACAAAGCTGGAAGAAGAAAAATGTAGCCAGGGTAGACACAGTGACACAGTGCAGACACATTCACATAATGATGCTTGCCAGGGTAACGGTTCTTAGGCTCTGCAATTACAGCCTATGTGAAATGACACTCTATGCAAAATCGTAAAAGTCAATTCCTGATAGCACACCCTGTTCACTAAAAATTTGTTTTAAAACACAGCTTTACATCATAGAGAAATCTACCTACAACCTCACGCTCTTGGAGGGCTTTAGAACTATACAACAAATACTTTAGCCACCAGTAGCTCACCAGATTTTGTCGTGTACCTTTATAATCACTTCAAAAATTCCCTGCAAGACCCAACTCTACTATTCACATTTTCTTTATATATATATATATATATATATACTTTAAATGTTGTGATTTGAGATTATAGCGCTAAAGGATAATTTTGTATTCCACTGTTGCCACCTGTCAGTGAGTATTTCCTAAGGGTAATGCCACTATTCCCAGAGATTCACACATCCATATAAAGGGCTGAGTTTTCATTCTAAACTATCTGGCTCTGAATGTTCAGCCATAAAGATTTTGATTTGCTAATAAGAGTGTTGCAATGCAGCAAAACCAAAGGAGAAGCCAAGCAATGTTATCTAAATAAACTAAAATCATTATGCCTGATCAAAGCTACCATACAGCCAGTTTTGGTCAATCAGCATAGCACAAAAAGCATATTCTACTGAAAGATAAACTTCAGAATTCACCCTGCAAGCTTTCAGTGAACAGAACGGTCCCAAAATAATCAAATTACCTGAGGAAGAACTTCATAACCATACACAAAGACCAAAGAAAGAAAGAAAGAAAGAAAGATAGATCCCACTACAAAGTAAGTGGTACTTTTTTAATGTAATTTTTCTTATGCCTGAAAGTATTAAATATACAGCAAAAAATTACACTGGCATCTTGTGTCTTATGACTAAACAATATGGTTCTACTCCTTAGTTGTGGTGATTTTTTTGGGTATTTTTTTTACTGGGAAAGTACTACTCTATTGTACACATTCTCATTTTTAATGGATGATTCACTTGCTTGATACTAAATGGAACAAATGCCTTAGTAACGTAATCAAAAATATGCAGGCATGTGTTTCCAAAATTAATTTTGATATTTCCTGTCACTGAACTTGCCTCATCAGAGCATAATAGTAATTTTATAGTTGTAGCAACGTTGATTTCACCACATAAGAATCTACAGGAACATTTGAAGCTGCGCATGTTCAAGATTTTTTTTTTTTTTGGCCTGAACAGCTATGCAGACAGTAAGTTTCAAATTCCTATCATCTTCCCAATAAGTCACACAGAAACTGGATTCAGAATTTCCAAAGGGCAATAGTTGAAACTGCAATCTATGCACAGCTACAGCTCCTGTCTTACAAAAAGATGCAAGTCTGAGTAATCACTATTAAGCATTTGCTCACCATTTAAATTGCTTTCTTACCATTTAAAATGTGTATCTTGATCCTTTTAAGTAATTAGGCAATCAGTAAAAAAAAGAATTTGGGCTATTACAATTATTGTTCAAGGGTTAATTTATATAAGCACTGCAGGGGCTATACTGAACACTTATTTCATAAAAGACCTTTTCCTCCTGTTTCACACAACATTTTTCAGAAAATAAGCAGTTGCATAAAAATGTTAACATATGGCAGTATTTTTGAAACTGCTGTAGAAATTAAAGGCAATAAAAATTGCCTTGGACAAGAAAGGACAAATAGGCCAAACCAAATAATTATTCTTGCAGCTTTCTTTAACCACTAACTCCATTTTATATGCAGTTTCCGATCTCTCATATTAAATCTGATCATATATATTTAATTCCATTCTTAAAAATTTCAGTAGACAACTTCAGTGCTAACCTACAACTGCCCTGTCAGAAAATCTTTGATGTCACAGCATAATAGCTCCTGAAAGAACAGCGCTAATACTTAATGTAACATGAAACCAGGGCCCTGCAGTGGGGCTGTCTGCTGTCAGGAACAAACAGTTTCACTGCTGTTCCCCAGAAGTGACAAGATTGAGAACTAACAGGGCAGCACCTCCTCGGTGCTACAGGAGACCTGTGCACAAGAGTCACTGGCAAATCCCACAGAGCAACATTATTAAATAACAAACAAACAAACAAAAAAACCACCACTAAATAAAAATGTTCAGCACTGCAGCCAAAGATGTTCTCTTCATCTGTTGGAAATACAGCTGATGTGAAGATGAATTCTTTCTATGCTGCAAATGATAAAACAGGAACCGGTGTTTGTGGAATTTCTTCAAATTTCATGCTTCTAAATGAATATCCTTATGCTGCCCTACGCATCTTAAATTCTTTTCCAGAATTTATGATTTTGCTCTCTATGACCATTGGATCTCTTCGGGTTTTGACTTGATATTTTAAGACTAAAAGTGTTGCTAGTTGTTCTTCAGCAGAGAGCATAAGATACTTTCCTCTGTTGCTAACACAGGTGCTTACAGGTCCACCTATGACCTTATTATCAGACTTTTGATTAATGAAAACCATTGCACCCATTGTCAGAAAGCACTGGAAAGATCAGATTCCAAAATCTTGCGTGCCCCCTGTTCTGAATGGCACCGAATGTCTCTTGCTCACTGCCCCTTTCCACGGAGCTAAAGAGTCCCAGAGGAGGGATGAGATACTCACAGAATCAAGTCCCGTATGTCTCTGCTTTGTGCTCCATATTTTTACCTCTTTCAAAACATTTTTAAGATTCACGTGTAACATTGCTTTAGGTCAAAATGTATTACTATACATGAGAGTACCAGGCTCCCATGGAAATCAGTTCCATTGCTGGATTTATTTTCTCTCTTGGAAAGCTGACTAGTCCATTTTATAAACTAGCAATAGCTGTATTTTTAAAGTTTATAAAATCTGGCCCCTGGCTAACTTGTAAACATAGGATATATTATCCTTTTGTTTGTAAAGCTTAATCCTACAACTGTCAAGCTGAATAAACCTTTAGAATAATAGTGAAAATAATAAAAAAAGTAGTCATCGCTAACAGAAAATTGAACTCAGATTGAGATAATGTCAGTGGCACGAGTTTTTGATGCATTTGGCACTACTCATAGAACTGGGAATACTCTTACCATTTAAATTTCTTAAAAGCGTCCTTGGGCTGTCTGATTTTAAAAGTCATAAGGTGATAAATGTTTTTAAAAGTATCTATGCTTCCCCCTCCTCCTTCAATGAATCTCTGGTAGTTGGTAAAAAAAAAAAAGTCATAGTGATTTAAGCATGTAGGACCTTACTGACACTGAATTGAAAAATTAGATTCTTCTGGTGGATTCAGAGCACATGTCCATACAGGAGCATTAAATTTATCTGCTCATACGTTTGCAACTCTTAGCATTTGCTCCCAGAAAGCACTTAAACACACTAACCAGGGTGCAAACACTGAGTTAGAGACATTCTTTATACCTTGTAGTCTCTGCAGATTGCACAAGAGGAGAGAAGCGTACTGTGAGTAAAGTAACGTGTCAGTAATCACGGTCTGTGGCAGCATCAAAACAATCGATAACGCCAAGTTCTCCTCCCTCGCCCTGAGAGCTGGCGCCCGCTGCTCCCCGGGCTGCATCAGAGGCGTGTGTTGTTCCTCCTCGTGTGAGCGCAACCAGAACTGCTCTCCCTGCTAGAACTGGCTGTCCCTCCGCTCAGACACTGCATGGGCTGAGCTGCGGTTTCAGCTACCTCCCTTCGCCACGCAGTGACATCGCGTTTGAAGCAGTCACACAGTCATTTACTGCACCTCAGCTGAGAGGCAGGAAAGAGGAGCTAAACGTATGATTTCTTCTGTCCCTCCAGCTAGACGTGCAACAACATGCCTGTCTACACTCTAATCTAGGCTATATAAATACTTTACCTCAGCTATTTTAAAGACAGATCATAAAAAGAAAGACAAACAGTCAAGATTTGAGCAAACATTTAACTGTACCCCTATTCCATCCTGGTGGGAGTGAGAAAAAACTCTTACAGAGACAATGAAAATCTCTGTCCTCAGAGGTTTGAAAAGATCAAGGTTTGTTCCTGCTGAGGAGAAATGGCATCCATTACCTTTGCTGGTAATCCAGTACCTTTGCTGGAGACATCTAGGATTTTCTCCC
>VZTF01002084.1:173722-188017 GCA_013397755.1 Cnemophilus loriae
TTTTTTTTTTTTTTTAATTCAGTTTGTTCAGTTGACCCTTTGCGATGCTTGGTCGGGAATTTAGAGGATAATGGATAAATATTTATTTAAAATTCATATCTAATTGACATCAATCATACAATAACAGAAAAAGATTCTCTGGCTTCTGTAACGCTACTGAGGTAGTGCCAAGATTATGCTTCTTAACAGAACAGGTGAGAGGAGGAGGAAAACAATTAGAACCATTACTTTACATGGCCAAGACATTTTGAGTCAAGACCAAATATCTGGCAGTACTGCCTAGAGATCTCAGCTCAGATAAAGCTCACTGCTAATAATTGTCTGAAGAATGCTCATTTGGAACAAGTTCTAAAAAAAAAAAAAAAAAAAAAGGTGGTAGGAAGCATGGAGACCTTGGAAACAGAAAAGTCAATATAAACAAATATGATTTATTTTCAGAATTTTATATACTAACTGTAGGCAGGCATTATTAATTTCTGCAGATAAACAACATAGTTCAAACAAGGAAGAAATAAAATCTGGGTCAAATGTTGGTCTCCTGATCAAAAATCTTAGCAATTTCACATTAAACATAAGTTGATTATAAAGAACATATTTATTTAGCATCAGTAATTATGTAAAATGAGCCATTCCCTCTGGAGATTATCCATAGCCTTCTAGACAAAACAAGCCCCAGAAGTTTTTAATCCTGACCATGTTGCGGGCTGACCATTAAACAAAGGAGCAGGTCAGTGAAGAAATTCATAAGCCAAAAAAATATATAAACCACCACTAGTGAATAAGGATTCAGCCCTCCAAAGTGCTAAGCACGTTGGCCCCAGTCCAATAAAGGACTTAACTACATGCTGAATTTTAAGCACATACATAGTCTCATTCCCACTGAGATTATTCCCGGGCTTTAAAGCTCACCATGTGCTTATATAGTCTTTTGAACTAGGACCAGAGCACTTGGTATCTTCGAGGACTTGAACCCTTGAGTTTTAGGAGCTGGACCTGGAAGAGCTCAAGCATATGAATTTTCTGCCTGTCTTAGTCAATTACTCTGAGTTTCATTCTAAAGATGTGAACCATGCAGAAATTGCAAGTTCAGATTTTGACACCACTAAATAAATAAATAAATAAATACATATCCTCCCCTAGGTCTAGACAAAGAACCAAAACCCATCAGCTCCTCTGTCTGAGAAAACACATGTGCTGCTGAGCTCAGTTGTAAGAATTAATACTGGGAATAAATGCCAGCTCTCCAATTCATCACTGCTATTTATTTTAATCCAAAAATGGTGAGAAGAGGCAAACTGCTCTTCACACATCTGATCATAGTCGTTATGGCTCCGACACCAGAGAACAGGCAGCCTGTGGCTGTCAATGGCTTCTGGCAAATGAGAACCTCTTTACCCAGCAATTGCCTTTACCACAGCTCTGGAATTTACCACGAGGAGAGGGAGGCCCAAGTGTGACACTGAGTATGCTTTCGGACAAGCAAAATAGCAGAAGAGTAAAATGCAAATAAATTAATTTTGCACATCAAACAAATCATAGCTAATATTAAACAGCCTTTTATCTGCATGCAAAAGGGGTTGTTTGTTTAATGTTCTGCCTTTTTTTTTTTCATTTCAGGGCCCTATTCATTTAAAAAAAAAAAAAAAATAAAAACCAGCCCTGAAATACCAAATATTTTTAAACACAAGTAAAGTCATTTTATTAAAACTGAACTTTCAAAAACCTTCGTAAGATCCTGACATATTAATCAAGTGAGTATTTGCACAGAGAAACTTAGAGGGAATAGAATGAACCACATGCACCTTTATGTCGGAAACAAAATTTGAAACAAATTGTGAAAGGCTATTTTGTGCAGTGGCTGCTGTGCCTCATTTGGACAACTATATTACACTGTGGCATAGAAATGAAGTAGTGAACATGCATAACCAGTCATAGAGTGATCCTAAAATAATCAGACAGCTGGCTGCCACGATCTAGCAGCTTTAACTAGATGGAACATTGCTGTGGGGATCCATTTGCTGGTCCACAGCATTCACCAAGAAAAAGCATTAATATGCTCCATGGCATTTTTTTTACGTGCTTAAGAATTCCAATGAAGCCTCAGTAATGAATGATCCTGCTAACCCTGGGCACTCTTAGAAGAGATGTTGAGGACATATGGGTCCTTCTCTGGAAGTTTTGGTGGCTCGATGTCTTTTGTGATAAAGCTTCACATTCCTTGTGTTTTTGGACTGGCTCCCTGTTTGTTACCTCTGCATCTCAGTTGTTGAAACATGGGCCCAGCCCTGCCTACCACACATAGCTGGAAGGCTGCAGGCCTTGGTCCAGTTCTTCTAAAAGAACTGTCTGCCACAGGAAGTCAAAAAAAACTTCTTGCTAAAAGTACAAGAACTGCACTATTTTCCAGAAAGCTGAGAAGATACAAAAACTCTTTTTCCGTTTTACATAACACAATATTCACAGTTCTGGAGGTTGTACATCCCAGTTATCAACAGCTGTTCAATCATTACTCCCCCTCTAACCTCAATTAATATCCCATTTGACTGTGAGTGACAAAAGTGCTGATTCTGATATCTCATCCTCAGTTCTTGGAAAGTGGAAGAGCCTAAGTGAAGAAGGAGAATGAAGCAATCAGGTACGCCTTGAAAGGCTGCAACCACTAAGGCTGATCTGCCCCCACACATCCTAGGGTTTTTTCCTGTCTGTCTGCTTCTCCTCCTATCCCCTTTCTTCCTTTTGCCCCTCTTGTTTCCTCTCATTCAAGTATTCTCCCTCCCTTCCCATCTCCAGAAACTACTTCATATTCTAAAGTACTTCATTTCTGCTTTGCTTTAGCTACTCTCAAAACTTCATCACCAACGAGATCAAAAGGACATGAAATAAAATTTCATTTCACATCCAATATTCAGACCATGCGTGCGAGTGTATTGAGATTACTAATTTAAACTGATCATCTAAAATCTGTTAATCGTTTCAAAAATATTTGCTATCAATCAGCTGTCAGAACGATCAGTAAAACATAAAAAATGTTTACGATTCATGCTAACCATTCATGGGCTGATCATATAAATAATATTTAAGTACACTTGCTAAAAAAGACTGAAATGACCAAAGTGATCCATCCAAACATTTCCCAGAAACCTACATTTTCGCAGACAGCAAGGACAGATAACTTGTGTCCCAAAGAATTTGCTGTGAATAACTTGATGAGCAACAGAAAAGGAATACAGAGTTCAGTCTTTAATACAGTAAGCACTAAAGGGACTTCTTCGACCACGGCATGTTATCTTCTTTAGAAGACAGCATTACACTACCCATATAGAGAACTCTTTAAAATTTACATATGTCAAGCTATATCCAAATACTATGTGAATACAGAAGATCTCTATGCATGTTCAACAGCAATACAAGCAGTTGATTTTCAGTTCAATTATACTATGCATTCACTCACTCTTCCCTCCCATCTTTGTCCTTTCATATCCCTTCCCCTCCTCTTCCTCTCCCTTTGTTTTTTCATCCCTTCTTTTCTCCCACACACTTTCAAGAAGGCCCAATTCAGCACAGTGTGGCATCGGCAGAGACCAGCGACAGCTGCCGCTCTAGCTACAACAGTGAGTGGATTTTAAAAAAATCAAGGGACAGATTTAAAGTTTGGGAGAGCTGTTTAAACTGAATATGTAATAACTCTACTGAGGATTTGGACTTCAGCTACACTCAATAGGGGTGCTTCATTACCTACTTGTGGGAATGTCACTTGTCTGTGGTGAGGTCACAGCCTCCTGGCGGTAAATTCCGTATGTGCTGTTTAGCCCGGTCAGCTGAAAACAAACTAGCAGATGCCACCCTGATTTGCATCCAGTTGCTATTGATGCTAAAGGGACAATATGTGAAAGACAGGAAGTATCATGTGGGAGCCACGCTTCACCAGTGTCAGGGGAAACGAGCCTTCACCTTCTTTATCTAATCATCCCAAGCTGAATTACTGGACTAGAAAAGTCTTCCACAGCAGGAGCACGGCAACCAAAACCAGTTTGGGGATGGATTTGATCCTTACTGGTTTATTGGTTATCCTAGGCGTTTCTGTGCCACTTTGACTGGGGTGGAGGGGGGGATTCATCAGAAGTAGAAACAGCAACAGCTTAAACCTTGGAGTTTGCACGTCTAATAGAAATCACCCATACAAACGCTTCAGCAAAACAGTTTTGTCCTGTGCCTTTTGGGTTTGGTTATGTTACACTCAGATTGTGAAAAATTGAATTCAACCAGTCCAAGAGAAGACTTCTTAAATTAGGAACTCCAGCTAATCCTCAGCAATGATTCTTTTGGTGCATTTTAACTCTCCCATCCACATTTTCTCTTTGCCTGAAAAGACTATACAACACTCACAGCATTCAAAGTCTTTCACTTTTACACCATTGTGATGACTTCGTGTTTGTAATTTGATCCCATTCCATCACAGAGTGTTGTGCAATGGTGTTTTCAAACCAACCTTCAGTGGGCACACCCATGCAGGCCATTAAACACACAGCAACATGGCTGCACTAAAATACACACCGGTGCAGCTGCACTGCCACTGCTAGTCAGAGTTTTTGTTACAGTCTTAAACATCACAGATTGAACCCCTCTTGTCTAAAGGTGGTGGCAAAATTAAAAATATTGAGAATTTTCACTGACTGAAGAAAAACACGAACCAGGAGGAAAGACTGCGTAGACCAGCAAGGAAAGAAAAGCCTTTTGGCTTTCACCGTAGGCTGAGGGAAGATCTTTGAAGCAGGGAACAGGGGCTCGCTGAACTGCTTGAATATGCAGCAGACTTGACTCTGTAAAGTCCAGGTTGAGGGTAAGCACAGAGACACACAAGAATGAGAATGCGCTTTGTCTTACTTATTTTTCTAGAGCATTAGGTGACAATGCCTTCCTTTCTTGGTCTCTTCTGTTTCACATTTTTCCATCTCACTACTCTTCTCTAAACTGACTCCTCACAGTCAGCTACACAGACTTACACAGTCAGTTTAGAGAAGAGTAGTGAGATGGAAAAATCGTCCCATCCCAACATCTGTCTACTACATTCTAGCTCATGAAATCAAGGTGCAAAACCGATTATATCTAACTTGGCTTGAAATAAATGAAGGTTCAATTGTTACTTCCAAAGAGAAACATTATGGGCACCATAATTTCCGTGTGGAAAGAACGTGTAGCATAATGGGAGTTAGGGCCTATAGAAGGCAACCAGAAAGCATGAAAGGGTTTTCCTGGAATTCATCTTTGACCTTTTGGTTAAGCGATGAGACTAGATACAGATAGCAAATTGTAAGAATGTATGCATTTAAACCAGAGGTGAATACTGAATTTTGCTCGTAGGGACTACCGTAACAAAATCACTACTACAAATATGTTGAAACACAACTACTTAGGGACATAAAAAATTTTCATGTGCATATCTACATATATTTGCACTAAAGGTTGAATAAAGTATATTCCCACTGCAGTGGCCTACATGAATCCCTTAGCATAAGAAAAATACGAAAGGACCTGCAAGAAGATAATCTGCCCTCAGCAGATCAGGTATGAATGAAAGAAAAACAAAACAAAACAAANAAAAAAAAAAAAAAAAAAAAAAAACAAACCAAAAAAAAAACCACACAGCCACAGTCCCCACAATTACAGGAAGCCAGCAAGCCAGCAGTCAGAATCCCCACATGCTGCATTATATACTGTACCAGAAGACCTGCTGGAAGATAGATATGAAGGGACAGTTGGTCTAACATGTAGTTTATATGAGACGAACTCCTGTTAATGTCATCCTAAAGCCATAAGAATCATCATGTAGGCAAACCTGATTCCACCCTGATTGACACCAAATTATTCTCTACAGTTAATCCAAAGTAAACATTGCCTTGACATGCAAGCCCCCTCCCCACACAGCCACAAAAAGTTATTTCCATTGAACCCAGAAGCAACTGCATCTCGGCCTAAGGAATGTGATTGTGGCCAGAGTAAAAAGGCACCCTCCTGCTTGAGCAAACAGAGTTACACCGGCTTATACCAGCTGAGAATCTGTCAAATACCAAATTATATCAAAATATTCCTCTGAAATAGCTCAACATTCAAATTCCATATATATCAAATCCTTCAAAATGCTCATTCTAATAACAATAAGCCAGTCAGACTGGCTTATATGACACTGCTCTTCTCCAGAAAGCTCCCAGAATCTGAGTCCTCATCTAGTTCCACCTATTACTTCAACAGGTGGGTTTGGTCCTTCTGAGGTAAAATGCTGTGAGTGTCCTTAGCACAACTACAGCACCGAGGAAAGGAAGTGAGGATTAACTGAGCCAGTTAAAACTATAAGAATGTAGATGGACAACTCCATCCTATCTTAGCTGGAATTAGGCCATGACACTGAGGTTAACTCCCCCACTTGTGCAAAAATACCACAGATTTTCACTAACCACAAATGGTCAGGAGCTCAGTGGAACGAGCTCATCCACAGCAATCTCACAGATGTTAAAAGCAGCAGGACAGTCTCTGAAAGGGTGGGATTCCAGCTCAAAGTACCCATGGATACATCCATCAGTCATCGCCTAGAACTGGACAAAACTGAGCGAGGCTGCAAGATTGCTGCAATACTGTCACAGCGCAAACATCTGTTTAAGCACAAAGACTTCCTAAAAGCTTCACCTCAGTAGTTCTGGAGCACTAATGGACAGAGCCTCTGTGGAACGAGCATCTCTGAGTAATGAGGAAACTCGCAGAACTCTCTGCCTCCTCCGCACTGGGACACTGACCAACACAGTTTATGAAGTAAACAATTCAACAGCAGCCCTTCCGGAACAGCTCAGGGTGATCCACTCAGGAATTAAAGTCACATTTATTCTAGAACAGAATTTCCAGATAGGGAGCACCCTGCAGTATTTTATGTCATTTTTCCCACAATAGCAGGTCCTTGGAGTAATATATAAATTCTCCTTATGCCGTGTAACAGTTAGTTGGAATTAGTAAACACACATTGTTTCATTAAAAATATTATGTTCCAGCACATGCATTTAATTTGCCATAAAGTATGGTATGTAAGAAATCACACCATTTTCAATAAATCTGAAAGCATATTAGCATTTTTGTTTCTAATACAAGATATTTTATGCAAGTCGTAAAATTTCAGTGGTATACGGAAGGGGTCTTAGTGAAATACACAAAAAATATGACTATAAACAAGCCATCATTCTGGTAAGAGGAAATACAAACAACCAGAATAAAAATAGTTGATGCACAAAAGCCATAATGAGGGGGTTGCTCAAAAAATAACTTCTACTTTGAATGGTTTGGATGAAATACAAATTATCCACAGAAAAGTGTGGACTGGCATAAATGTTTGTACAAAATTATAAGTATATTTCTAGAAGTATGCAAGAGACAACCGCCT
This sequence comes from Cnemophilus loriae, assembly GCA_013397755.1. Lineage (NCBI taxonomy): Eukaryota > Metazoa > Chordata > Aves > Passeriformes > Corvidae > Cnemophilus > Cnemophilus loriae. The sequence goes on from VZTF01002084.1 coordinate 181,146, forward strand.
GCATGCTGCACAAGGTCCCAACAACGCTCTGCGTAAGTGCTAGTGCACAGAGTCCAAACCACTGCATTTTAATTACTATGCAGCCTCAGATATATTGCCTTTGATATGGAAATGTTCTTGTTCTCTCATCTTCACATACGGTCTCATGCACAGAAATCTTTATCTGATTCATAAAAAATAAACTAGAATCCAATCTCAACACCTGACCTCAGTGCTTAGAAGTTTTTTACTAAGCATGGTGTCACTATAAAAAGAATGGGTAATATTGGTGTAAAGTTAGATATTTGGAGCAATGATATGAAGGATTTGCAGTTAGGAATCAAATCAATACTGCAGCTCTGAGGTTTCAGAGTTTCCTATCGCCTCATGTCAGTCTACCAGTGACTGGAGACACAATTGACTACACCTTTCTGTCTAGCTCAAGAAGAAAGAAAAAAATATTTAAATGACATCCTGTCTTGCCACCGATGGAAGAGATGCAACTCAGCCACTGCTGTGTGGAATAGGTTCTGAAATCTAATAAATCACTAACATCAAACTTTTCACCTTTTTTTTTTTTAAATTTGGATGCTGCATTCTTGAACGTATTTTAAAGGTATGCACTACAAAGTTCACATGAGAAGAAGCAGAACATTTCCTAAGCTTTACCTCAACAAACAGGTAAAATAAACTTAAAAATACTTAAAATACAAACCCAGTACTCTCCTGTATTTTACATTAATATGCTGCCCGTAAGAAGGCTAAAAAATTTTGCTTTGACAAATTCCACTTGTCACTCAGAAAAAAACATTAAATATTCAGACCTATTTAGATAATTCTCCTAGCTCTATAGAATTACATTCTCTTTTTCTAAAGAATATGATCTGTGTAAGCTCTCTATAGATGATAATGACCCATCTGTAAATCATTTTGTTGCAGGTTATCTGTTTTTTATCACTGCTAGTACCTGTCTGTCCCTGATGTGATACCCTTAAACACATTAACTTGATGGAATGTTTTGCCTGACTTCAAAAAAACATCGATTGATTCATTCTGCACTATAAGTGAATTACTCTGATTAACCTAGTTTAACAATATACCTATTTTTATCTTACTCTTTCCAGTTCACAAGGTTGAAGAAATATTTGATTGAACTAATTTACAAGCAATGATTTTCAAACTTGGGACACTGGTTTGTTTTCTTCTTAATTTAAGAAGACAAAACAGTAAACATAAAACTGATACGAGTATTTTTAAATATACAAGCAGAGGAGAGAAATATCTGTGTACTGATTCTTGTTTCTTTAAGAGAAAATCCATTTTTCAGGTTCCTGTTGTACTAATTGAAAGAGAATTATTTAAAACTTCACTGAATACTTGAATATACGATGGTTATCTGTAGCAGTTTCACGAGTTCCAAAGAACTCTAGACTTTCTGAAAGACAGTAAACTAAAAATTGGCAGGAAATCTCTTACAATGATGTCACAAATATTTGTTGTTGCCACAGAATAATGTTTTAAAAGAACACCTACTTCTGTGCTGAAAAGGCTTTAGGAACATGTAATTATCCAGTTTTATCACTGTAGAAATCAGCTGCTTTCCAGCAAATATTTCTGTCAGATCTCTCTCTTCTGTGCAGAACTACATCTAAATAAATAGGCACATATTTCAGACAGACATCCCACCAGTCCAGTACACAACCTTAATAATGATAGGATTTTATGGTGTTTTGTTGTTTTCATAATATGATGTAATGGCCTGCAATGACACATGTACAGATACACACTGTAGGAGAACTATGTGTCTAAAAAATTCCGAATGGCTCATATAAAAGAAAAGAGAATTCAGTTTCTGTGGTTTGGTAATAAGTATCCTGAAAGTTCCCATTCTTGCTGTTCTACCTGAGGAAAAATAGAAAGTTGTGTAAATAAAAATTACACAAAAAGCCCCTGAAAGAGATGAACAGAAACCAGCTTGCTACAGTACAAACCTGAAACATGCACCTCTGTGTTTTTTGCTGCTACTTGACGAGTAAGCTCTATGTGAACTACCGAACACATCACACAGCAGCACTTCTCTCCCGGGTTCTGACACCATGCAGAAATGTTCCAAGGCTCTGCCTCTGTGATTTACTGTATGAACTGAAATGTTTTAAAAATATGTCGCTGTATCACTGCAGTTGACATAGTTCACATATACACAAACACCCCTATTTACATAACTTCTGAAAACTTTAGCCATTACACGCAAGGTCTGCCAAACCAGCCCGCTGATCTCTAAAGTGACACTGTGGAATAAAGGAAATACACAACATCCTATTGTATGGGGTGGAAAGCAAAGTGCATCCTGGCTTCTCTTTCCAAAGTAATTTTTGTTCTGGGAAATAAATAAATAAATAAATAAATAAATAAAGTGTGATCGATACACTTCCAAGGGGGAAATCAACCCAAGTGTACAAGATTAATGGATATGCTTCCTGAAGTGGTATCTCCCAAGGTGATCACAGTGTTTAGCAGATAAAAGAGAACTAAAGAAACATTCTAATGACAACTGAGAAAAAAAAGGTATTTGTTATTGCTATCATCATGCAAACCTCTGGCCTTTATTGCCACAAGATATTTCAAGGCCTCCAAGAACTGCAGGGATATGTGGGTATTTTGGACTAAAAATATGATCAAAGATGCAAAAAACATGTCCAAAGAGATTATTTTTTTTCCTGTTAAGCAGAAGTAGTTCGGCGGGAAGTGACCACGAGCAGTTGTTGGCCACATATTAAAAACCACTGGCGAGGGAACAAGCACTGGCAGTTCCCACTTGTGAACAAAATCAAGCTGACAAGTGAAGGCTACTAACTTTGGACATCAGCTATTATTTTCTGCAAGTATTTTCTACTGGTAAGGCACTTGTGGCCTTACCAGTGAAACTGATGGGCTCCACTTCGCTTCTCTTGTCGCTTTCCCCGGCGTGTAAACGCAAAAAGGAAAAAACGCAGCAGTTACATAAGTTGAGCGGAGAGTCGGGAACGTGCAGGGAGAGACAGCCATCTGTCTCGCTCCCTTTATGCTGTGTTATACACATGGCACTGGCTTGCACCCTGCGATCTAGCAGAGAAGGAAACCGAGGGAGCGCTGAGGCAGCCCAGCTCAGCCTCCCAGCAGTACCGAGACGGAGCACTGAGCCGCGGGGAGGAGGGAGAAAATAATGCGTTTAGCAGAGGATGCGAGACTGCCGACCGAAGGGCCTCTTACGCGCTCATCGCTGAATGAATTAAAGTTCCCGGGGAGGAGGCCGGGGCAGCCGGGGCGAGCGACACGAGAAGTGCGACAGGAGGGAAGGGGCCGGGAGCGGNCGGCTGCGGGCGCCCGGCGCGGCCCGGGAAGCGGCCTGGAGAGCGGCGCTGGGAGCGATGCCCAGGGCTCACCTTCCCCTCCCCCCGGAGAAGCGCGCTTCAAAATGGTTTTGCAGGCGAGGCTGGCCAGGCTGCGCTCGGTGCAGGGCTTCCAAGAGCAGTGCCTGGGTTGGTTTCCGTATATTCTTTGGCTTTTAATAGCTAGCTGAGGGAAAAAAAGAAAGCATTATTGTTTTCTTTCTTTCCTTCTCTCATTGCCTATTCTAAATTTGACTCCAAAGTTTAAGCAGTTGAATTGGCTAATTCTGAATACAGTCTATTGAGAGACCAGACACAGCAGTATATCCCTGTATAGCAATAGATACAATGTGCTGAATTGGCAGTCTAATTATAAATGTGGCATTTGGACCTCCTTTCAGACCCAGTGCCACCTTACCTTATGAGGGAACTTCAACTACAGCAACTGTTCAAAACAAAATGCCATTACAGGATCAGCTTCACCCAACACTGGAACCAGCCAGGGGATTGTTTTACAAACAGCCTTTCTCACTTAACACAAGAATGTATTATAAGGAAAAGTTATGGATAGTGCAGAGTCTGAAGAAAACGCGTATGTAGTTTCTGCCAGGTGTCGAGCTACTTCAAACTGCAGCATACTCCAAATGACCTCATTATTTTCTTTTAAATGTACTCACTATAAATAATTATTCCTTAGTTTTACTAGAATGAGCTGCTAGGTACGCTTACTGTTTATATTCCAAGCGTGGTGTGCATGTAACGTCATGAGCACAGAAACCCACGAAATATCCTGGCTCAAAACAAAAACCTGCAATAAGATCTTGCCAAAGAATCATAGGGTGCTGAAAAAAAGTTTTTTAAAGGGTCTTTTCCAGGGAAATATTTGTACATAATGGCAGGCTACATGCACATATCTCACATTCATTCTTATTATTTACTTTATGGTATTATAATGGCTTAATTAAATGAGTGGGCACAAGCACGTCAATAAAACAAGTCAAGTCAAGTCGAAGTCTCAAAACAGGTTTCAGAATTGCTCCATTACACGAATACAGAAAGGGAAATTCGTTAATTTTTGGACTTCAAACTCTGTTTGAGGACTGGATAGAACTGTTCTCCTGTCCTCACGACCAGCACTGAAGAAGGAAATGGCAAAAAATGTTAAAATGAGGGTAAAAGAAAGCAGTAGGAACAAAGTGCCGCTCGTGTGCCGAAGGCTATTTAAATTTGCTTAATAAACATATACTTTATCTACAAACAGCAGGCGAAGATATATTACTTTATCACAGAAAGTTTCGCCTCTCTGTTTTTGGGAAACACCCCTAGGACAGCACTAATCTGCCGTCCCCAGGCTCCCACTGGGCTGCCTTTCCCTGCGGCCCCCCTTCCCCCCACCCCGGCCACTCAGACACAACACTAATTGTCCTTTCACGGTGCCACTTTCACTCCTTCCCGTCCTTTCACAAATAACAAAACCGCAGCAAACCCCACGGTGAGACGGCCCGCAGGAAGCGCAGACAGCGCTCGGCTGGACAGGAGCGGTGCCTGCGAGTGACCTCCGGGCCCTGGCCGCACGGCTCGGGCCGCGGCCGGGGGTGCCGGCCGGGGGACACGCTCTGGCGGCTGGGCTGGCGCTGCACGCGTGGAAGTACCTGCTCGCATCACGCCTATCTGCTCGCCCTCTCCCGTATCTACGCCCAGCCGCGACCCCGCCGCCGGTACACGCGTGCATGCATTACACGAGCGGGCAGCGCCGGTGCCCGCTCCTCCCCGGAGCAGGGCAAGCCGCAGAGGCACACTCATTAGCTCCCACTGATGATTCCTTTCAGGATCATGAATGGAACAATTGTCAAAAACTGCGGGAAAAAAAACAAGCCCCGAGACTATTATATACAGACACAGCTTGTGTGCGCGCATGTGACAGTTGCAGGCAACCCAGATTTGGCCATAAACTCTTCAGCGTTATCCGAGATAAAACATCAATTTTCTTGTAGGGTAAAACAGGTTTCTTATCCCCAGTCCAAAAAAATAAACAGCTTCGAAGGTAGTGAAACCCAGGAAAAGAGCAAGCTCTCCACACGACACACCTTGCCTCACTCGTATCCTGCAGCACCGCCTGTAAACAGCTGCGCTAGCTTGTTGCAACTGCCACTATTTTATTTTAAAAGAAGAATAACAGTAATAATAGTAAGTGAAATACTTCCTGAAAACTTACTTTGCATTTAGTTTAGGCACTATTCTTTTTTTCAGCTCGCAAAGGAAGCCGTTTTGTCCAGGTTAGGTATTGTCTACTTATGGATCAGCCCCTGGCTAAGGGTTTATTTTAATTTATGGCTTATGCATTCTTTTAAGGTCGATTTGCATGACCTCCGGCAAAGAGCTAAGGCAGCAAGAAATCCCAAGTCGACTGTTGCCACAAAGTGGCACGCATCTCCCCTTCCCCGGGTGTAAACAGAGCTCTCTGATGATGGACTGCCTTCTTCCCCCCTCCTTGTGTATCACAAATTAGGGCGCGATATCGATTTTAAAGTTTTCGGTATAACTTTATCCAAAGGCTGTGCTGGGAGAGATAAGGCGGCGGCTCCCCGGGACAGCGCCGCGCCGTGGCCGAGCGCGGCACGGCGGCCGCCGCTCCCGCAGCTTTGTGTGTGCTCCCCGCAGCCGTCCCCGGCCAACTTCAAAGCACTCACCCTCCTCAAACTTAGCGCGGAACCCACAAGCACCGCTAAACTCCCTTCACCTTTCTCCATCCCGCGTCTCTCGGGGTTATCCGCCGGGAGAAACCCACGCGAGCGCTTCGGAGCAGTGACAGCAGCGCTCCGCTCTCAAAGATTTATTTCGGATTTTATTTTTCCTCTCTTTCTCCCTCTCGTGTTAGTTCCTTACGTACAATATCTTCCCGCACCATGTGTTCGCCTGCCGTGGGTGATCTTAAAATACAACGCTGATCTGTCACTACATTTTAAAATAAACTCTACTCGGGAAGGATGAGAAAGTGTTGTGATTTCAAGGTACTGGGGTCCCTTAACGTCTCGGAAACCTCGGGATTCAAACAGCCCCGGAAACTCGCACGGGGACGAGACTATAACTACTTTTTCCTAAAGAGAAGGGGGGAAAAAAAACAGGGGGGAGAAAAAAGAAACACAACACCCTCGTGATATAAAAGTAAATAATCGTGCAGGGGGAGGCGGGGGGAAGGGGTGAATTCAGCAATGTTAAAAGCTAAACAACAGATCTATCTCCGGACGCTGCTGCTTCACTCAATTGCAACTAATAACCCATTAAAGACAGCGCAGGGGGAACCGGATTCTCTCCTGCAAAGCGACATAAATCCAGCGAAAACCCATTAAACCACCGCCACCGCCACCAAGCCACGCAGCACTACACACCACAGCAAACAACAGGTATACAACACAATAGGGCTGGTTTTCCTGGTTACCTCCTCGGGATCCAGTGTGGCACAAAGCACTGGGAGAGCCTCCTTTTTTTTTTTTTTGCAACGCGCTTCGGTAATTTTCATTAAAA
>VZTF01002084.1:193855-224133 GCA_013397755.1 Cnemophilus loriae
CCGGCGCGGAGCATCGCGCACCTCCCGTCCCTGCGCCGCTGTAGCAGCGGTTTGATTTATCCGAAACATTACCGGGACTGTTATTCCAAAGAAGGCAGAGCGGAGCGCGCTCCCGGCTGCCCGGGCCTGTCCATGTGCTTACCGCGCCACCGTGAGGCGGCCGCGGGCCCCGCACCGAGCGCCCGCCGCGCTCCCGGGGCAGCCGAACGCGCCGCGGCCGCGGGGACCCCGCCGAGGGCGGACGGAGGGGGCCGGGGCTCCTCCGCCGGCAGCCCGCAGCCCCCGGGGCTCCGGGACAGCGCATGCCGCTGCCTCCCGCCCGCTCTCACGGGCCGGAGAAAGACGGGGAGAATTTATGGAGAACTGAGGGAGATGGGAATACACAAAGCGAAAGCACCACACCGGTGTTTTCCTTAACCCCCTGCCCCGAGACTTTCTCCCTCCTTCGCCTGTCTCGCCGTCGATGGGCGCTTCCCAGGGTATCGGAGTGAGAGGGGCACAGCGCATCCCGGTCCGCTCCTCCCGCCGGCACCGCTCCCTGCAGATCCCCTCCGACCCCTCTGCTGGAAGGCAGTGTCCCCTCGCAGCGTGTGCCAGGGAGCACTGCTGGCTCCTCCGCCCATCCTCTTTCCGCCTCCCTCCCCGGCCAAAATCAGGCCAGTTGCACCCCCCGGGCTTTCCTGGAAGATTTTCCTCCCCAAGCCTTTTAGTTGATTTCAAGTTTGAGGCTGGGGTTTTGGTTATATTTATATTAATGGAAGGAGAATAGGAAAAAAGAAAAGAAGAAAGACTAGGCTGTCACCACCCACGGACAGTAACTGGGGAGACACTGCTAAAAGTTGTGGACAAGGCTCAGCACAATGAGTTTCTTAGGCATGCTCCAGGCACGCAAAAGCTATGGGAATGGATCTACTGTAAGAGACAGATCCATTTATATAGGGGCACAACGCATCACTCACCTCTCACGAAAAGCTTTAACCCAGAAGGGGGTTCCTCTCAGGAGGCTTTTAGCAGCCAGTGGAAAGCATCCCAGCTACTGGAAAGCATCCATCATGTCAGGGCATCCTGGCACCAAGAAAAGCACTGACTGCACCAGCAAGGTTGAAGTCACTTAACTCCTAGCTACCAGTTGCATTGGCAGAGTAAATTCCACAGATGAACTACAAGAACACCAATAACAAGCTCAAAAAAAAAAAAAAGGCAATTACATTCAGCTGTGATTAGGAATCACAGTTTAAGATTGTTAAGATTATCCATCTTAAGAGTGGATACCTGATGCTTTTCATTCATAAGTAAAAGTAGAGAAACAGTAGCATGACTGTGGAAGGTGCAAACATTTCCACTGAAATGCATCTGCTGCTCCTAATCTGGGAATTTCACCTAACAGCTGGATTTGCCTGTTTGTCATCTTAATCATTTTTCAACTCCCATCTCTGTACAACAGGATGACCATAAAACACCACTAACATACAAAAAAGCAGCTCAAGATTAACAGTGATTTTAAATGCGCTTTTTCAGAAGAAACCCAAAGCCATGCAAGAAATGTTTAAAGCAATCATCACACTCATACTAAGGCATCTCTTCCTTGAAGATGCACCTGTGCAGCCTCACATATTATACCAATTTTCCCAGCTTCAGCTGGGAATAGCAGCGCTTGTCTTGCAAATGAGAGAGGGCAGGAAGATCTGTGTCAGGTATAGCTGTACCCGCATGCACACTTGAGGGGCTGGGAGGGGACTCGTGCTACAGGACCCCCTTAAAGCCCACAGCAGCCCTATTTTATATTCCAGCCCAGAGTAAGCTCTAGGTCAGTGGCATAAGCACGAAAGTTGCTGAGGATCTTCCCCTAGAATCCCAGTGACAGAAAAGCCCTTGCTAAAACACGATGACTGCAAACCCCTATCAGCACACCACAGCGCTTTTATTTTCTCACTGGCAGTGTCCCGTTCTGACAGCACATGCTGGAATTCAGCAGAGCACGTATAGGCTTTCTATTGTAACACTGCATTTATTCCATCAGTTTATTTTTGTTTCATACACCCACCCCCCCCAAATAAAAAATAACCCCACCAGGAAAGCACAATTTTCGAAGTCACTGGTCGAACTATTGTGCTACAAACAGGCTACTGAGTGAAAAAAAATCCAAACAAACAAAAAGACCCAAATAAAACCAAACAAAAATATCAAAAAACAACTCTGAAGGCTAGAATAAATAAACAGATCTCTCTCTGACCTGAAGACTGGCCCACACTGCCAATAAATGCATTACCACTTAGCCACATATACATGCCGCATGAACAGAAATAAAAGGAACCCTCAAGATAGGCCAATGATTTTGTATTTTATATTACTACCACTGTGCACTTATAAATTGCATTGGATTTAAGATATTCCTTTGGATTTGTGACAATACGGCCCAATCTTGTAGGCTCGTGTCTCTGCCAGTTGTTTCATCCAGAAGCTCAAGCCCTGTGCATGTGAAGTGCGTGCTTCTTATTAAGAGACTCAAAATGATGATGCTGGAAAGGATTAACAGTTTAGAAAATACCAAGACAAAAGGTTAAAATGTCTACAAAGAAATTTTGGGGTACAGAGTTGTTTCAAGCTGTCCAATTTTATTTGGAGCTTGTAAATATCACGGCATATCCCACATGGGCAGTATGGCCATGTTCTCTCTCCTCTCCTCTTTGGGCCCTTCACATTTTCTTACCCAAATACGCAGCAGTAACTTCTTGCAACAAAGTTGACTAAGAAGCAAATCACTGTATAAATCTTTCAAAACATGTTTAAATATAGCTTAGTAAACTGGGAACGTTGGGCAGAAACTGCTGAAAGCATTCATACTGGTAAAGCTGAAATGCGACATGATCTCAACATATTCGAACATTCAATTATATGAAGCATTTTTCCAGTGTAATATCAGATTTAAGACTGGAGTGAAGTAAATGTGATTTGACTGTTTTGGAATCTTCCTAAGACAAATGACTGAAAGATCAAGGTGTTTTATTTCCTATTTGGATCAATGATCAATAAGTCTTATACATGAGAATCACGCATTTTGAATAGAAAACACACTTTTTTAATAAGTGCAAGTTAGACTGAATAAAATTACTATGTTTGGAGAGCAAAGCTCACTATTTTTTAAGTCATTGCAACCTATATAATTATGAAGTAACTTGAATAAGGCATCTTACATTGGTCCTAAATTTTTTACTCAAGTAAAACACTCATTGATTCCAACGTGAGTGTTGCCTGAGTAATAGAGTTCCCTGTCAAACTGTTAAAATCAGCTAACTTCTAAAAGCCTGCAGATTGATGGAATAACGTGATTATACTAAAGGTATGTATTTAATATGGAAAAAAAAAGTTCAAGTTGCCAGGCAAAGCCTTTTCACATTTCACATTTACAATAAAACAAGGCAGTAATATAAGTAAATATTTTTAGGGGGTTTATAACTTTGTGCCTGGTCATGAAGACACTTAAGCTTGAGACTTTATTTATGTAAGTCATGCCAGTGAATCAGTACTCCCGTGTCACAAGCATTTGAGGTTTAGGATATAGGACAATGGAAATAGGAATAAACTGGCTTTAAATGTTCCACTAGCAAAACAAGACTGCTTTTTGCCGTGGATTGCACTGTAAGAGTTATTTTGGAATGTCGTGTTTAAAAGTTTGGGAGTGATGATATACATTCTCTTTGTTCTGCATGAATAAGCTCTTCATCAACATTATGAAGCAGAGCTAGGTTTTTAAAAGGTTCTCATAGAAAGCCAGAATTCCTTCACAAAAAAGTCAACAGCAGACAAACCAAAAATACCGACATACACCTTTTTCTGATTTTTTTTAAAATGAAGTGTTAAAAGCTTGATTCTAATAAGAATATTAAGCAAATAAATGTTAACTCTACTCAGTGCTATTAGCATAGTTGAAATAGTAGTTTATAAATTTTTGAGAGCATCATCATCATGATATGGTTGTCATAGAAACTGCAACAATATGTCATTTCAATTAATTTTATATGCAGTGATGCTGAGGTCCATATAACAATTCTTTTAGGAAGTTCTAGAAGTAAATATTGAATAGCAGGAATAAAAACATTAATAGGTAATGGTACCCTTCAATTATTATTTAATTAACAAAACAGGGAGAAATCTAAATTATTCTAAAATAATGACTGTGCTGGAAGAATTAGTTAAGCAGACTTCTACTTCAAAACACCAAAATTAAAGACGAAAGCTATGGAAACATTCAAACTCTAAGTGAAAAAAGTATCTTTTCCCAAATGAAGCAGATTTGAAAAAAAAATGTAAAAAAATATTTATTCCTGTTCAAGAAATATAAAACATGAAATAGTTTTAAATCATCAATGTTCCTTTTGTGTGTGCAAGAAGTAAAAAGTCAAATGTTACAAATCCAGGACCATAATACAAGATTTTAAAAAAAGCTTTAAAGGTAGGAAATGTAACATGAATAGATTTATTTTCCCTGTATAATGCAGCTACTGTGTGTTATGAATGCTACCTTAAGTAATTCATTGCCAGACACATTCAACTGACATTAATTACTTGATCATTAGAACAGAAAAGCTAACCAAAATAAAGGCAGTGTTTCTAGAAAAATAATAATTGTATTGTAGCTGTGTGAATTTTTATTTATTATTTTTATGCTATGTATGAACATATAATCCTGTTTTCTTATCGCATATGTATGAAACAATACCTGACCTGATAGTTTATATATGAAAGAAAATACTGAGCAGATCGTAATGTGAAAAAAATTTAGATTTTCAACACATTTTATACAGCAATCAATAATTCCATAGTATATTTTATTTAAATTTACTGAGTTGCCACACAGACTAGAACGTGCAGGACTTTTCAATATGAGATGTGAAACAAGCTGTTTGTAAGTAAATAAAAACTATCAATATTATAAAAAAAAAAAAAAGAAATTAAAAGGAAAAAAGAAGAAAACCCCCAGCCCACAGAAGCTATCTGCAGTGAGAAAGGAGAAGCATCTAGAGCTCTCCTTTCTGATAGGATTAAGGAATGCTACAAAAGAAGCATTTAAATCTCTAGTTTTCCTTGACAATTAACAATGAAAAGCAGATGTTTACAAAGCTATTTTACATGCTCGTTTATAAGATGCTAAAAGATGGTTTGTGGATGGTAAGAAGGAAGAGCTGGATAACTGCTTGTCTGGTGTATATTTAAAAGCATTTTCATTGGCTCAGTTATTGTTAATAATGAAAGAAACACTTTGTGCTGTATAGCTGTGACTATAGAAAACTGCCGTCGTAAAGTCCTCAACAAACTCTTAAGATGCAATTTACAAAGATAATAATAACACAGAATTATTTCACTTCTCTGAATGCTACACATTTGCATACCAGGACTGTGTACAATATACTCATAATGCACATTCATAACAACAAGGACTTCTTAACATTGCAACAGCACAAGATCTGTGCATTAAAAATCTACAGTTCCAAGTTTTCCTTTTTGGTGGGAAACCATTTGTATAAACCAGATGCTCTGAATCTACTCAGAGAAAGCTCACGTTCAGCTCTACACCTTTATTGAATGGGATCATATCAAGAAAATTACAAAACATTGTAAGGTAGCAACAATATTAATAAAATCCCCCTCATCCAGCAACATGACCAATTAAGTTTTCACACAGATTTGAGCAGAAGTCTGGTCTATAACTGTGAGTCAGGAGATGTGGGTTCTATTCCTGGCTGTGCTACAAACCTACAGAGTGTTTCTGAACAAGTCACTTACACCAAGTCACTTGAGTAGAAAAAATGCTAAGAATGCCTGCCTCGAGCTCGATTTAGACAGATCCATATCTGTCTCTATCGGATGCGTGTGAATGTGGGCATATGTCTCTAAAAACCTGGGGCCTACCCTTTTTGGACTTTGCATCTTATCCTATTTCTCTAGATGGAGGGAGCCTGTTGGGGGACTTAATTCATGAAAGACTCCTCACGTAGCAATTATATTTATGCATAACAAGATTCCCATTAAAAGCCCCAGCCCCGCTTGTTTCACACACACGTTTCACTTCACACATTTGTAGCAGTCCCATTTACTCTAATAGAATTATTCACTCTGTATAATTCTGGGCGTCTAAACTTCTGCAGTATCAGGAACAAAGTTAATGGAATAGATAATGTGTAGGAATACTCATAGTTAGTAATGAGCTTCAGCCTTCACACTTAAAATCCTGCATTACATTCGATAGAAGGATTTGTAAGTACTGCTATTACAATGTCCTGGTACAAGTAAGACGATGCATAGCTGACTCGACATTAAAATTTTTTGAAATCTTAGCATATCTACGTTTTCAAAACAAACAAAACCCTCTTTGCAAAGTGTAAAATAATTCCAAAATCCGCAGTTCTAATCAAAAAAGACACTCATAAATCACCTATGTATTGCCACCATCCAAGCTGCTTTTGGTTTCTGCCTCAGCCACTGAATAAATTCTAGTTTTTGTTAATGCTTACTACTAATGTTAATTCCTACTGCTTCTCCAGTTGTGAATGAATATATTACACTAAAGTACAAAAATATTTAATTCATATTAGTTGGCCAGATTTCATTTCCTCGATGGACTCTTCCGCAACTCAGACTTCCCATCTCCGGGACACTCTCTTGGACTAAAATTGTGCTACATGCATAATGATATGCAAAGTAGGTCAAGTTTCCAATGTGCAGCTACAGCCATCCTTAACTTCACCCAAATGGATACTGCTCACATGGTGAAAACTAAACATGCATAGAAATGTTTACAGAAATGGGTCTGAAAGCAGCAAACAGTCTTCCTGCCTTAGATGGATTTTTACCATAACACAAATTATTTACACAGAAATCTAACAGCAAGGGATAATTGAAAATATTTTGTCTACCTTTCAACAAAACATCATGGGGAAAATACCTTCCCAGCAGTTGTTATTGGTAGGGCAGAAGGGGACAAAAGAAGGAAACAGCTTCTCCCTCAGTCAGTACCAGCCTGCACTGGTGCTGCACTACTGCCAAGTACCAAACCAGCTCAATAAAACGCAGCTCACAACTGCCCACTTTTTCCAGCACCACATTCCCCAGCCCAGAAACACAAAAGGTATCCTCCCTTCTCCCTCCCCTCCTTCCCACAGAAATTACACTCCTGGCTGGGTCCTTGACTGCTGGCCTGCCACAGCCACAGAGGAGGGGACGCAATTTGCCTCTGTCTCAGTATCTTGCCGTTATTTTAATTTGATGGTATTTTAATAATACGGAGTGGTTAGACTCCTCAGACTGCCATCTGAAATGTTGGTGACTAAGGGTTCTGTTCTGGGGAGGTTTTTTCTTTCCTTTTTTTTTTTTTAAGGTTTTTTTGTTGTGGGGGTTTTTTTTTTTTTTTTAGTTTTTCTTCTTTTCTGGTTTGAACATTTCTTTCAATTAGCTTTTCCATTTAAGCAATAGAAAGGTATGCCCAAGGTTAGCATTATGGGGTTAGGTTTTTTTTAAAATTAACTTAGGAAATGTTTACGGTGTTCATCAAAGGAGTCCATGTTCCTGGAAGTTGGAATTAAAAGGAAAAACATGTTTGGCAAAAAGAGAGCACTTTAAAATCAATATGGTCACACACCCCCCCCAGATGCCCAACTCATATAGTCAGCAAGCAATCATTTCTTTAGTATGGCAATTTTCCCCTTAAGCACTGAAACCTCAACCTCGATTGTAAAGCAGTATTCAGGGGGTCATAGCTTCTGCCTTTGCTTTTCTTGTCCTTTCTACAGCCTAGAGTTGCAAAGGAAATTTGTCATGTTATGTTTTTTAATGCACAAAAGTGGGGAGAGCTGAGTGTGGAATTAGAAATGTATTTGATTTGAATGCACACTTTTATCACATCGACACATGACGAACCTTTTATAGAACATCCTCCACAGTCGTGTTCAGCGCAGGAGCAATTCCTGAAAAACAACACAAAATTCTCTGACACACTTCCTAAGGTCCTGGGTCAAAGGAAGTGAAACAGGGATTTGTCAAGGCCTATTTAATGAGTCTGAGAAAGGAAAATACTAAAGTCTGTGGTTTAAATGTAGTGCACTGTACCGAATTCTTTTTTCAATTCCAAAAATCTCATTCCTCTCCTATACACTATTTGACACACTTGTTTTCCAAGGGTGAGATTCAAACTTTTCAAAGCCCTTACATAAGGAACTTGCTTCTTTTTGCTCAAAAAATTAATGAATGATACAAATCCTTTGATTTAGAGAGAAGCTTTATTTTGTGGAGAATATTAAGAGATTTTACTGTTGATATTTCCACATTAATATACATTATTTATCTCCACAGGGTGGCGAAAAAGAGAAAATTGCAAAGACTTACTGGGTGGCAGGAAGTGGGATTCACTATAATCAACAGCAGCAGGGGACTCTTTGAGGTTGTGTTGCAAGATATATTCAAGATTTTAGCAGAAAGAAAATAATTGCATTTAATATTGTGCTGGTGAGAAATAACATATGTTCAATCTTTTCCAGCTTTTACACTTACATTTAGATTTAGACTCTTGCCCTTTCCATGCAGAGATACTACTCCTTAAAATCTGGAGTTATTTTTTTAAAATTATTATTTTTAAGCACACTTATGCAGAGAATATCCTGTTATTAACCAGATAGATTTTTATGCTACTTGCAAATTTTACTTCAAAAATTTGCTAAGGTTTCATGAACATACTCAGTGGACTAAATAAATAGCTCCATGTTCAACAAGCAAGCTATTGCCAAAACACATGAAAGTTTCCAGCACTATTTTATTTTAGATTTTCTTTAATGTAAAACCCAAAGATCAGATATTTTCTCTGATGTTTGCTTAAAATTTCTTTCTAGTTCAAATCACTACACTTCTTAGAAATTCAGGACTTCTTAAAAATGGACGTACTTCTGTCTGTGTAAAGAGCAACTAATAAGTTGATGAAATATTTGCTAAATAGTTAGCTAATAATAGTTAGCTAATATAAAAAAGCTGACAGTCATATAAGGGTTTTCCACACTTAAAAGGAATAAAAATTTGTGCACATGATAATTGAGCTTCAATCTTAGTTTATAGCTCATAAAAGTTCAGGAAATTAAAAGTAGCTGTCTAGTGGAAGCTAATTGTGCAGAATTCCTTTATAATCAAATACATACACACAAGAGGTATCACCACAGCACATTTCAATATTGCCCGGCTTGCCCATGAAGGAGAAGAGAAACTGGCACTGGAGAAGTCTGTCCCTCTCTCTCACCTTAAAAAAGACCCAGAAACAATTAATTTAGGCTAGATACCAGTATTTTAGAGACTGAGGTGACATGGATTCCAGCTTGCACAGTAATTGCAACTCTTGTCTAGTCTTACTCTTTACCTTTAATCATTCCCTGCTTTGTGTTACTGCAGAATGGGTATCTTGGGGCAGATCATCATCTGTATAAAAGGCTAAAGGAACAGCCATCATTTACACCATAGGTCAATAGGATCAGCCTATTCCTTCCCTCCGGATTTAGTTGCACTCTTCAGGGAACCATATGAAATTATTTTTCACTGAAAATCTGTTAAAGTTGTTATTTTTTTTTCATAATCCTATTGCTTTATTGATTTTCTCTGTAAATACAAATGGAATTACACGTATATAGGTGTAAAAACACATAATGGATTTCTAGAAAATGAAAGATGCCAGACCTGGACTTTATATTGACAGGGGCTTACAGGTGGCTACCAAAAGACTTAAACTGGGAGTTGTGAGTGGGAGGTGGAGGTGGGCAGAACAATCTTCCATTCAAGACCAGTCTTCTAAAAAGTCATGTCAAGGCTAAACAGGTTGGTTCATTGGTAAAATGTAATAAATATATATACATATACTTCACAAGCTGCAATTCCATGGTTACTTTACATGGCTTAATGACTGGCATTTACTTTTTTTACTTTTTTACTCTTTTTAAAAAATATTTACTTTCCTTGCTCCATCCTCACTGCCAGCAGTAACATTACATGGCTCCATGTTCAGTCAGCTGAAGCAACTGCTGTGGTTTTGGGGGGCAGGGAGAGGGAGTCTGTTGAGATTTGCAATCGTGTAGCTACACAAAAACTAGTGCTGTCCCCAGAGGGAACAGCGGCAGGGAATGGGTGCTGGTGTGCAGATCAGCCCAGAGAAAAGGTGGAACTGCAACCAGAGGGTGGGATCCGATGGCACCTGAAACCTACGAAGAATTCAGGTCGTCAGAGCCTCGTCTACCAACCAAGGCTTTCTATTCTTTCCCTTGCCTCAGCACTAACACCCACGTATGTGTGCAGGAGCCAGCCCAGGGAGGCTGCTCGTCTGTAAGCTAACCCCACAAAAGGGAAGGGGAAAAAAAAAAAAAAGAACAACGAAACAAAAAAACTTTTCAGCCAGATCTGCTCCAAGGAGCAATTCACAGAAGGATCAGACAAGAGCCAGTGCCAGCACAGCGGAGAAGGTGGAAACACAGAGCCAGAGCCAATAGAGGAGAGGACAAGGCAGCCCAAACTTAGATCAACTCCAGCTGTGATGCACCCAGAGCCAGCCTGACCGCTTAGAAGCTTCCTAAAACCTCTGTACTTTCTCTAAAAACACTGAGATAGAATGAGTAAGCATACGGAGTTTAAATTACCAAGATACCAGAGAAATTAAATCAGGATTCTTACTTAAACGCTGAACGGTCAAGAAGCAAAGCCCTTATGGTCTTAAAGATATCCAGCAGAGTTTCTGTATGGTGTAACAGGCCAGAAAAAATCCTTCCTGAGCTATACAGATCACACTTGTGAGTAAATTTCACCTTTCTAAGCCTTCACTGTGTAGATGAGAAGATAAGGTAGAGGCCATTCGAGAAAGATTGAAAAAGACTGAAACCAAGAACAGTAGGAGCTAACATTTGGGAAATTAATAGTGTGGAAGACAGCATGTTTTTTCTTTGTGCAAATATCTAAATTCTGCCATCCCACACCCATAAAATATGAATATTTTTTTACTTGAGGATATGTAAGATTTAGAACAAACAGATTTATCTGGCTAACATTTGTAAGGGCAACTACATACACGTGATGAAGTGTTGGAAAACTGAATTTAAAAGAAAGGAGAAAACTACTTAGGAGATATAAAGTCAAGAACAAAAAGATTTCTAATACTACACTCACACTGTAAATAAAACAGACAAAGTCTAATATGCTGACTGCAGTAACAATGTTAAGAAAAAATCCTCTGTAAAAAATCAATTTGGAAATTGCAGACAAAAGCTGCAGGGAAGCTACAAAGGATTAGTGTGTTAATTCCTAAAATAGAAAAGGCTATTTGGAAGTACATAAATAAACACATATTAGTTAGCAGGTTTAGCTTTCTCATTGAAGATTGTACTAGTTGGAAGGAGGATAAAACCTGTCACTGATTTAGGGGAAAACACCTAAAAAAATTTAGAAAAGATTATATTGACCATATACTTGCCAAAAAGGCCCAGAATGAAGAATTCTAGCAGACAACAAGGTGACACATGGACTGCTCCCAGATATACACTGACTAGCAGGCAGGTCTTTGAATCTAACTAGGATAAATCCGTATTTACAGATAGTTTTGTGCTGCCACTTCATGTCTTCTGCTGATAACTTAGGAAATGAGTATAAATTATTTGCAGAAAAAAGAGATGTCCAAAAGTTAAGTAGTGTAGTCGAGGTATGTTAAAAGTTAACACAAACACATTCTGGAGGACAGCAGTGGAGAGAAGTACGGAAAGAGTGTGAAGGATACTTCAAGGGGAAAATGCTGCAAATCAGGGGAATTCAAAGAAGATAAAAGTAATTCACGGGCAATCAACACGTTTTCAGATTTGGAGAATTATTGGATGACGGATTTCTAGAAATAAAAGTTTCTCAGAAATTTGCTTTGTTTACTGGCCTGCCCTGGCTGAGATAATAAAAGCAAAGTTTGGTTAATCCAATTTGGATGTGGATTGATTTGTTGTTGTTGTTGGCAGCATTGCTCTGCTGTACTTTCTGTCTTCTTGAGCAAACAGAAAGAAACCTGGGAAGGGAGAAATGCATGGCATGGGGAGGAATAGGATGGCATTCCTGAGGCTGGGAAAATGCAACATGGGCTTCAATGATATAGCTACAAAAACACCTGTAAATCCCATGTCTTTGTACACATTTGGTAGCAGTCCTCAAAACTGTATTTTTGTTAGTCAAGTAGATCAAGTCAGTTGAACTCAAGCTTCCTGTAGGAGCACAGCTCAATAATTCAACCACCCTTAGTGGATGGACTTAGTTAGAATCAACATCTGATTCATTAGATTCAACATAGTTCCTTAGGGAATTTTTCAGAAACAAGACATTTTTTAATTGTTATAAAAACAAACAAACAAACAAAACCCAACAAAACAAAACAAAAAGAAATTAAGCAGAAGTTTCTTCTTAACAGTAGACATGTGAGTAAGAATATAAGGACCACAGAATGTCTTTCCCATGTACATTAGTTTAACCTAGAAACTCCAACTCTTGTCTAAGCCAGTCTCCACGGAGTGGAGTGCCCAGATTTTAACCAATATTCTCTTCAATCGGTATTTGTAGATATACAACTGTGTACCTTTAGGGCAGCCTGGAGCTGCTGTCGTCAGAGCAGATGATCTGGCCAATATTTGGCTATTATCCCATGCTGTGTGCCACAGGGTTGTTCAATCTACCATGTTTCCTCACAGTCCTGCCATCACAACC
The DNA here is from genome assembly GCA_013397755.1 of Cnemophilus loriae. Lineage (NCBI taxonomy): Eukaryota > Metazoa > Chordata > Aves > Passeriformes > Corvidae > Cnemophilus > Cnemophilus loriae. Next base: position 206,603 of record VZTF01002084.1, read on the forward strand.
AATTATGATATAAACATAGGAAACTACAATAATACAATTATGAACTAACCACCTTAATTTACTAGAGCATATATAGTATTCAAAAACAGTAACACACTTCTTACCTTAAAAGGTTATTATAAGTGGGCAGAAATCATTGGTCTCCTTTTGTAATGAGTTCATGATCTCAAACATCCTCTTTATTGAATGTTGGTCCCTGGGAGAATCCATGAGTAGTCAGGGATCTTTTAAAATCTGCTGGATTGTCACTCGCCTCCTGTAATACCTTAAGAAATATATCCTTTCCTGAGCAGATGTTTTGGTATCATAAAAAGGGAGTAATAAAACAGTAAATGTAAGATCTCTAAATGCCTATCAGTATAGGAAATATAAATTGCCTTATTTTATTAATTGACTTATTTTGGTACTATAAAAACTTTAAAGTATTTAACCAACACACCAGGACCCCAGAAACTGAGGTTGCCTGGTTTTTTTTTAACAGACCGAAGCCATCTTCAACTCACCCAAAATCTTAGCTCTCATGTGGACAGATAAAAGGTTGAATCCATAGAGAAAAAAAAAAGAAATCCAAACAAATTCCTCCATCCTAAATTGTCACCAGGATTACAAATCAACTAATTACAATGCAAGAATATGAACTGAGTTGTTTGTAGGCAGTGTGCAAATTTAAAACTGCTCTACACTAAAGGTTATTTTTTTATTCACACTGTCCTGGACTAGAACCTCTTTTCCTGCACAACTGTTAGAAGTACCTGCAAGTTTACATACACTCTGCATGTTTATCAGGAATTAAAAATATGAACAGTTGAAGTTAAGAATTCTTAATTAAATTATAAATAGTTACATACTATCTTTTGGTGTCTTTCTTACAATTTTGAAGTTATTTTAAATATACAGTACTTACCTATTTACACACTGAAAAGTTGTACTTTAAAATGGAAACAGTTATGGTTCCAATCCACTACTCATAACATACGAAAATAACAGATATACATAATTCCAGTAGGCACTGTAATTTATTATTTTAGCCTTTACCAAGAAAAACATTTTCAAGCAATTTTTTTTTACCAGAAGTTTATGAACTAAAGTTGGAAAGGTGGTTCTATAAGCCAAGTAAACAATTTCACTATCGACGACTTTCTCCCTTGCTTCCAAGTATCTTTTGCACACAGAGACTTCATTAAAGCGGATTGCAAAAAACCAAAAATATTGTGCAACAATATTTGCCTTTCATGTTGCAGCTTTAATTTACTTCAGTGTGTTATCACACACTCCCAAATAAGTAACCTCAAATTTAGAATTCCTTCATTTTTGCCAACAAAAAAAAATAAAGAACTTAAAAAAATAATTGTTCTTTTAATATGATGAATATTAATTTTATTGATAAAAAATTAATCATATTGTTATCCAAGAACAACAAAGCCACCATCAAAGATAAAAATAGCCATTGTCTGAATGTTAATTTCATTACATATGTAAAAGATTGTTATCTCTGTTCAATTGCTCAACTGTTCCACAGTCAGAATTCATTTTATATCAACCCAACAAAATAAATTCAGTCACTTTTAGCTGTGATACAAAATGACCAAAGACTAGAAAATCCAACTCACAACTGCATCCTATTCTACCAGACACTACCCACAGACAGAAGATACACAGTAAAAGGCATATTCTATCCTGAAAAGTCCAGAGTTTAACAAACAAGCGAAACAGAAGGTGTGAGAAAGAACGTAATGCCTAAATAAAGGTGTGGAATGTGGGGAAAAGAGAAGGTAAGAAAATGGCTACATGGTCACATCCATTACATTACACACACATGCATTTGCATTCCTACAGATATATATATTTATAGTTATAGGTATAGATGTATATTTATATGCATGAAAACACAGAAAGACAAATACATACATAGAATATACACACTGATGATTTTACTTCCTGAAGAAATCCAAACATTTCGAAAAAACAGAAAAACACCTTGCTTGACCATACTCTTTACCTGTTAATGAGCTGCTAATTAAGACTTAGCAAAATGTATGGTCATAAATTTTACTATCGATTTTTTTCCCAAGAAAAATCTTTGTTCAGCAGATTTCCAATCATACAAACTCAATATTTTTGTTCTATCTGAATAAAAGATACATCTTTTTGTATAAGTGTCTTAACATTTATAACCAGAAAGCAAGAAAAATTCACAACTTTCTAACAGAAGTGAAATTAGTGTCTATTATAAGAGAAGCTAATAGGGGCCAGCACAACAGAAAAAAAAAAAAAAATTGTGTTCTTCATGGTCTTTCTGACGCATCTCTTCCTATGCCAGACTGTGCAGTGCTCTCTTTCATTGGCTGTTTCTCTAATCCTAATCCTTGCCTCCATGACAGAAGACACCAGTTTTGTGGCAGTCAAAGCAAAACTGATCAGTAGTACAAGATGTATGCTCAGAGAAGGTCAAAACACTCACGGAAATAGGGAAATCAAAGCCCACTCCGAGATCCAGCACCACCCTTCAACACAACTTCAGACAAAGCTCCCCTGCTCGCCCCGGGGTTGTAATCTTCGACCAACATCTCTGCCCCATCTAAAACACACACAGGTATCACCATTACAGTCACCAAGCTGCTGCTGCGGCCACAAAGTGGTTGCTTTAAATAAAGGCAATACTGCTTAGCAGAGATGCTGAGCAAGATAAATGATGTATTCTGTTGAGCTCCATAGAGATGTACTAGAGCCGTGAACATCCTGAAAGAATTCTGCACCTGCTTAAATTCAGAACAATCTTCCAACAAAAGGTAAGATTTTATTTTAGGAGTAACCTATCCTTTTTCTTCTGCTGTATTGCTGCAAGAATATTTGTCCACTATTTTACTTTAATTATCACCAAATTATATGTTTTGTTGTTTTGTCCAGCAGAGATTTTGCCATTCTTATTGTTGCCTGAGGACACCTGCCAGAACAACAGCTCCAAATAAGTTCCCCTTGCACAGCCTTGGACATCCTAAAAACTTACCTGCTAAAGTCTGATCACACATGAATTATGTTTGAACTTCATCAGTCCTTAAAACAGAAAGTTTTCATTTATCCTGACAGAAACATGAGGAAATATAGATTTAAAACTTTATTAAAAAAAAAATAAAGATACATCACTTAAACACAGAACTAAATGTTGTATTTCTCAGTGGCAGTCAAGGAGAACACTCTGAATGCTTACAACAGAAAGTATATGTGAAATATATACATGACATATAATGCATAGACTTGTCAAACAGAAGGAATATTATAACAGCAGATCCAGGGCCGTTCCTTTTTTTACTTTCACTAGTCCACAGTCCTCTTGATTTGCATTAACAAGACTGTTGCCACTGGTAAGTCTCTTTGCATGTGACATGAAAATTAACAGAAGACTAATTTTAGGAATATTATAAACATCCTTCTAGAAGTATATCACAGGTTTTTTTCAATATGCAAAACCATTTCCTCCTGAATACCAAGGAGAAAACAGACATTCATTGTCTAAATTCCTCTTTAAAAGTCTAATTCCCCCACATTTCTCAGTTTAGGACAGCTGGCCATCAATAGGGAATGAGAGGGCTGAAATTGTTAAAATAATTGACAGGACACTGTGCAGAATCCCAAAGGCTTTCTGGAACGGGTGTTACCTAAATCAAATATTAAAGCATTTCCCTGAGTTTATAACATGTGTGATATAGTCCAACGCTTTGTTCATTACAGTAATTTTCATTCTATTCTGGTTTTAAGTTCCTTTTTTCTCTTTGGTACACATTTTTGTCTAATCCCTTTCTTATAACACCAAATATATGATAAGAGCTTATCCAAGAAACACCTTAGCACAAGACATTATCCAATAAACACTGTTTTAAATGTCCCAGAATAAGTTACATAGCTCACAAAGCACCCTTACTGCATTGAAGCATTCAGCACCTTTAACACTCTCCACAGCAAACCAAAGTTGTTTGAACAATTGAAAATGCAGAGAGCAGCCTATATCAGTCCATCTCAAACACGACTGCTTAAGCAGCATGTCTTCACTGTGGTCTCCAGACTCTCTAAGCAGAGATTCCTGGAAGACATCACTTTTTTGGAAGAGCAGCATTGCCCATTATGAAATGTATTTCAAATCGCAACACTTAGTGGAGCCATACTGTACCTTTAAAGGTAACGACATGCACCTTTCAGAAACATTAAAACACATCTTGTAAGAGCCCGCTGAGCGCTGCCAACACACCATTGCTGTGTCTACACGTGCTGTACCTACAGAGAAACTGAGCTACAAAACAAGGGCTTGATTTACCCCCCACACAAAAACCATCTGTCACACAACTGCAAGGAAAACTCTGACCTCTCAAGTCCCTATGCTTTAACCACTTGACCAACACAGACACCCACACACACTCCTTAGTAATTATTTCCTAAGAAATAAACGTAGCATAGTTGCAAAACTGTAGCATAGATAGATAGACTGAAATAATTCTTCAGCTGCTTGTACTTACAGATATAAACAGTACACAGCTCATAATCCACCTGCAGTTTTCAGAAGGTTTTGATGTCAATGCTGTTCAAACACATCCTCTAAAATGTTGAGTCTATAATCCCTCAATATGTGTCAGATAAAGGATTTCTTATTGATTTGAGGTCAGGATTTCAGCATAATGAAACTCATGCAAACTTAAGGCTTTTTATGTTGTTTCTTTTCCTTTGTCTGGCTACTCCCTTTCCACTTTTAAACACGCAATCTGTGATCCACGAGACTTAGGAAAAAATCCAAAACTGTTTTCCTTGTAATTCAGTACATCCAGATAAAACCATGCTAGAAGGTTATTATTGATGCCTTGTTTGCTCATGCCATACTCACAATCTATTATACGTAATCCCTGGATATTCTGAAGAATCACTGCTAGAATTAAAGAACTTTTGTTTGAACTTAAAGTTTTGCTGAGTGAAAGGCATCTGCTAATAGAAGACAAGCTTGGAAAAAAACTGCAGAAAATTGTATTTCCTTACTGCTACTACTTTTGCAAGCTAGCCACAAAAATATCATCCTAGGTAACCTCAACAAATTGGTTCAGGTGCCTAAGGTTAATATTCACAGTGTTTTCCTGGGACATATCTTGCCCTCCTTAACACATCCAGTGTTGCATCATTAACTCATTAAGTTTATTTAAAAACCCATCTCCCTGTTTGCGTGATAGGCTGCAGCTAACAGTCTGTTTTGTAAACTGAGCAAGTTTATTCTTGGTCTGTGTTCATGCAGTGCTGAAGATTTGTCTACATACAAAAGTTATGCCTAATTACACTGATTTAATTTAATCAGCTCAAACCCTTTGCTGTGATGAGATCATCAGGTTGCTTTCTACATGCGAAGTTCCTCACTGGGGAAGAAGGACACGACCCTTCCACACTACTAAAGTTGCATCCACGTTCTGGCTACACCTGCACAATTACTTCAATAAAACACAACGTGCACAGCCAGAGTATTTACACTGCTCTAGAACCTGTATTTCAAACCCGATACATATCTGAAAGAGTACACGGCCCTTAGAAATTTTGGTAAGAGATTTTTACTAGGAATTAAAATACTCTTTTTCAAGGTGTAGTATTTGAGAGCTGATGGAAAGTTTCAGATGTAATAGTCAGTCTCTGGTGTCAGTTCTGGCAGAACCAACTTCCTGAGCTCCTGTGGCATCCCAATATTTGAGAAGGTGTTGCAGTTTTCGCTCTGAACAATCCCTAACTCTGGATGCTTTTCAATATCATTCAGGATACAGTTCTACTTGTTGCTTAGAAAACTGAAAAACCGAAGTTGCAAAGTCACCTGACCCAACATAACCTAGTAAATATTTGAAATTTTAAAAAGTGCTGAAAATATTTCAGAATTTTTTTCAATTTAGGATGAGATTCTTTTCAGTAGATTGCAAAATGAAATAGGTCTTTGTTATATGGTAAAACTGAACTATAAAAACAAGGTGAAACATTAATAATTTAAATTTTATTAATGGAAATACCTAACAAGAATCTTTAATCATTGATGACATTGCTATTTTTATAATTGAGCAGAAATCTCTATTCTAGGGCACTAGGAACTGAGGAAAAATAATATTTAAGTATTACAAAGCCCTAGAATATGTAGTTTCATTAATGGAATTTCAACAGATCTAAAATGTTTTAATAAACAGATTGCTCTGTAAGCAGTGGAAATGTTCATAGTGTGCCTACCATGTGACTTGTGCCGCAAAGCAATCCTCTACTTCAATAGTATAAAAACATTATTAACTCCATGGATATGATGACAGAAACATTTTAAATGCTAGCAGACTGTAAAAGCAGTATATTATAGACTCTTGGATTACTGGGAACAAGGTTATGGAACACCCTATATGAGTGTTCAATGCTGGATAAAAACATCATTTGCATGTGGAAATTTTTAGGTATAATATTTCCTCATAACATTCCTGTAGATTCACAGAGACAAAAACACAACAGAAAGTGTTTTATATATACATACATACATATGCAAATCACAGAGTGTATGAAAAAGACAATGTGCTGTTACTCATGTATTATATAAAGATATAATATAAAGGATGCATATTCCCTTATGAATTGGATATCTTATGAAATTCAGTATAAGATAATGAAAATACAGATGGAGTGTTCAGGCTTCTCACTTGAACTCCTGCTATTGACTGTAAAGCAAAAATAGTCTGAAATGGCCAAACCTGTCTACAACAGACACAGCTTTTTTAACTGGATAGATGAAAGACACACACGGCCCAAAAACTTTCATATTATAAATCACTCCAGAAATAATGATGGATTTATAGCTCCCTCTCAATAGTGCAGACAAGCACTACTCTGATCCAAACCCCTGGGATCAGGCAGGTAGCCTGATACACCCTCACTCCAGACCATTTGAATCCACCTAAGCATCAGCACTGAAAGTTATTAGCAAGGCATAAAGCATTTGGAACTGCAGCATATTTACTATTGTTCGTATCTGAAATGTTGGTTTAAATATTTGGTGACTTTCTGAAGTTTTATTGAGGAACATTTGTTGGTTTTTAAATCACTCCCCACCCTGTTGCTCTATAGAACAACACTGAACTCTCTCTTGAAGGCTTGGGTGGCCCAAGTCTGTGGCCGCTCTCGGACTTCCCTTCCTAGATATATTTACCTTACTCCTACCATTTCATATGGAATTATTTGTTGGTTTCAGTGCCATTCCTTCCTCCGAGGCTGCACTTTCATCTTACTGAATTTTTATCTTTTAGATTCATTTTGCCTCTTCAAGGGGTATAGAAATTGAGGAAATTACTCCAAATGTAACTTCCTATGCTTCCATCTCTTTGTGATTAGCAGGCACATTCTGAAAAGCATGATAGATTCCTTTGTACAGTGAGTTCTCTGCAGATCTCACCAACAAGCAACAAAAAAATTCTTAGCTAATATGGAATTTCAGCTTAGATGGTACAAATTAACCAGACAAGGGTGTGTGTTAGTTTTAAACAAATTACTCACATTTTCCATTTTTGGTCTATAGCATAAGAAATTAGATAGTTAATTTTAAATGCAAAACTTTGTACAGCGTGCAAATCATGTCTGTATGTCAAAGTAAAATAACAAACCTAATGAGGAATGTTAAAAAAGCAAGACCCATTAGTTTAAAGATACATGGAAGCAGCCAAAGATGACAAACATGCATAAAATTCAAAACATGATGGAAAAAGGAACAGGCACTGAACCACATAAATCAGTGTTTTGAATTCTATTTCTCTGTGGGTATAATTGTACCTTAGTTTCTTATAATGATTTATTGAGGTAAATAGTCTGTATGGTTTAACAGCTACAGCTTCAAAGTGTCAGGCACAGACTCTCCTTTATTCATGAGGCAGCTGAGTATTGGGATGTGAATCAGCTTCTGTATTCTGGGACTTGGCAAAGTTTGTTTTTAAGGTCCTTATAAAGGATTCATGTTGATGCAGCTATTCAAATGTGAAAAACACTGTGCCGTAATGGATGAAATAGAAAAGCTTTACAGTAATTCTGGAGGAAAAAAGTAAAAACACTGAAATAAACCATTCAGAATTACCTTCAGGAAAAGAAAGGAACGTCCCAGAGTTAATTTTAATACATTATATCATTTAGGGGAACACAGAAAAAAGCTAATTTCTTGATGAAGCACAAAAGTGTGATGGGATTCCAGAATTTACTTTTAAGTTAAAATAAAATAAAGTACAAGAAAGAAATGATAGAAGTTTAAGCTGTGACATTCCCATTTTGGGTTGATTGCCAAACCACACGTTCTATTGCTCTCAGACCAGGATAAACCAACCATTAACTAATCAAAAGAATCATTATCCATGAAAGGTATGATGGCATTTTAACAGTTCTTAATCTATTAATAAGAAAGAATAATTTGCAAAATATATTTCCTCTTCTGTTTACATTCACAGAGCCATTCTCAGCAGAAATTATATGTAGGCTCCCATGGTGTAGAAACCCTATGAAAGCCATGAAAATTCACTAAGCTTCTTTACGTCCCATGCCAAGATATTCAGCAGGAACTTTGGTTGTTGCCAAGAAACACGTGTGCCTTAGATACAGAAGCTCTGCATGTACCGGTATTTCAACATTCCTGGAGAGAAATGTGACCCCTTGATGCACACACTGGTTTGCTGGCATGCTCACGTTCCTCCCCATCTGTCAGAGTGGCATGCTGCCTTCTCACAAGGTGGGATGCCAGTTCTGGAGCACAGGTGCCAACCAAATATAGGTTCGGACTAATACTCTGCAAAATGTGGCAAATGACATTTCACCTGCAAGAGGACCGTCCTACCTGTGGCCCATGCCAAATTAGGATTGCATGCTTCATTAGCAAAGGGGGTCATCAGCTGAAAATCACAGGCAGAACCAGAAATGCTGGCTTTCTGGATAACATCTCCTAGCTGAGAGCCTGCAGCACCGAGGTTTAATTTACAATACGCCAAATTTTGCTAACATCGCAGCCATACAGCCCTTTGGAGCAAGATGCAGCAGACCATGGACAGAGATCTGTTGAATTCATCCTCCCAGACTCATTTCTGACAAATTCCAAGATTCTTTAAAAAGGCAAATGAATTAACAGTGGGGGAAAAGCATAAATAAAGATTTGTGTTACCTCTAAGGGAGTAACACCACAAAGAAAACCATCTTCATTATGACTGCCAAAAAATCCCACACTAAAACTAAAACTATTTTCAGCCAAATTGCTCATATAATTCTAAAATTGTTAAAGTCTATAAAATATTCTTATAAAGATTGACATACAACATAAAAAGTCATTAGTTTCTAGTTTGAGAATTTATGTACACATGAAAGTCATGAGCAGCCATTACACAAAAATCATTCAACATGCAATGACAACACTGGATAATATGAAATGGTATTTCAATACCCTCAGAATGAAGTATGGTTTGAAACCTTTCATTAATAAAAATATTCCCCACTATATTAATCTAATAAGAAAAGTTAAATATTCAGTTGATCAATAAACAGAATAGCCACAAAGTAGTATTGGTTTTGCTTCCAAATTAGCATAGCCTACTTCATTAATAAATGTACATAAGAAAAATGAAGCATTGCTAGTCTGAAAAAGTTACCAGCTTTCAGGAAACAATTTGCTATCCTTTCTTCGGTAATCTACTATGATTTCTGTAATTTATTTATCCCAGGATGCACCTGATATATCATCAGCTTTAGGTGGTTTTGTTAAACTGGCTATCCAAAAACTATGCATAATTCTGCATTATTTAGGCTATTCAGAAGGTACACCACTCCTATTCCCAAATAACAAACTCAAAGCTATTAATTCTTACAAGCACAACTCAATACATTGAGTTCTATAATTACAATTCAATACACTAAGATGCAAAGTCCTGCATCTGAGATGAAACAACCCCATGCAACAGTACAGGCTGGGGGCCAACTGGCTAGAAAGCCTATTTGCAGGGAAAAAACCTGGAGGTCCCTGTGGACAAACTGATCATGAGCCAGCAGTGTGTCCTGGCAGCAAAGGCAGCCAAGAGCATCCCAGGCTGTTTTAAGAGAAGCGCTGCCGGCAGATTGAGGGACCTGGTAATTTCCCTCTCTCTGGCATTTGAGAGACTGCATCAGGAGCAATGGTCCAGCTCTGGTCTTCCCAGGACAAGACAGATACTGAAACAGTGAAGCAAGACAACTGGGAGGCTGCAGTGTGATACACAAGATGGACAAGAAGCTGAGAGAGCTGGGCTTGCACAGCCTGGGGAACAGCAGCTGAAGGTCAGAGTTTATTGCTGCCTGCAACAGCCTAATAAGAAGGTGTAGGGAAGATGGAAAAAGGCTCCTTGCAGAGGTGCACAGGGACATGACAAGAGGCAGCGGACACAAGCGGAACTATTCCAATTCAATATAATGAAAAAAAAAATTACCTTGAGGGTGGTCAAACGCTGGGCTAGGTTGCCAAGAAATACTGTGGCATCAGCATCCTTGGAAACAGTCCAGCTTGACTGGAGACGGCCCTGTGTAACCTGCTCTAATTGGACCTGCACCGAGCAAGAGGTAGTACTGGATGGCCCCCAGGTGGTGCTTTCCCATCTACATATTTCTACGAAATGAGTGCTAGGATTTTGTATGATACACATCCCAGTTTTCACAATGTACAGGAACATTTCAGAGTATCACACTCCAGGCCATCACTAAACTATTCAGGGACAGCAGCCAGCCTTACATTTGCTTTTCTTGTCTTTTCTTTCAAACAAAGTCTTCAGTCTTTTGTACAGAACTTATTTCTAGTAAATTAACAGCATTAGGTACGGCATTTATACTATGCCTTCACACTTTGGATCCCAAATGCTTTAGAAATGATGCATTACTTAATGTAGAAACAGGCTCCTGTTATGCCCCCAGCAAAACAAGGAAGGTGGCATAAAGTCAGTAGAACAGCATATTTTTCCTCCTCGCACACTGTGCCTGTATATCACAACCACTGTCCTAATGTAAAGGAGATTGTCCTGCCCACAACTCCATTACAGTCTCGGGCCTGTCATAAATACCACCATATTAAGTGGACATGCTCTTTCATGCCTAGGTTAATTTATTTAAAATTTATTATTTTGATCTATTAAAAATATCCTGATGCTTGGGCTGCAAATTTCCATGCTCAACGTCAAAATGTACATAAATTGCTTCAGTATTGCACCTGCAACTTACTGTCATTTATTATAAGAGTATAAATACCAAAATGGTAAGGTCTACTTTAGTACAGGCAGAGTGTACAGTAGGTTCTTGGCAATGCTGCCAGATAGTTTATAGTTTATTAAAAGAGTGTAGGTCTTGAAAAGATCACTACATTAATTTTAAAGACTTGATGTAAGAAATAAGATGGTGGTGTTAAATAGGTAAAAGAGAATAATGAATTTCTCTTTTATTTTTGTGCTTCTTGCAGTCACTCAAAGCCAATAGGCTGTGACTGAAACACAATTAATAACCCATGAGCCCAGTACAGGGACAAAGCAAATACGTATTTGTATGTCCTTTGTAGAGTAGAGATCTTCCAGTAGCTAAGCAGAGGAAAGATCAGCATTGCCAAGGAGACACTCTGCCTTGTGTTTTAAGGAACACAAGTCACAGAACACATCCAAACTGGCTAAATAAGAGGGGTAATGAGTGATCACACCTTTTAAACAGATACTTTCAGGACACAAATTACTGAAACTGTTTTTGCAGCAGGAAAAATCTTTCTGATGCAGTGGCAGCAGACAGTATTGTGATATAGCTTTATCAGGGAGGTGCAAATACTGTCAAGAAAAAAAGTCCTCAGCAATCTTCAAAGGTTTTTTGGGCATTAGGTACCTATGAAAAGTCTGTGTGCTCTACTGATGATGAAAGTTGAGAAACATCTCTTTTCAAAAAGGACCCTGACTTGGGAGATGTGCAGATACATCAGAGCTTTAGCACACCTATTTTTTTTCACACCTTTAAAATATTTCTCTAAGGATCAAGTAAAACCAGAAGGATAAAGATACCTGGTGCTATTTATTATTCCTTTCCACTGACCACTTCCACAAATGTTACCGAAGACCCTAGGGAGAAGAAACTACTACAATCATACAGGGTTAGGGAGGAGAACACACAGAGTCACAGCTTTTCCCATACCACTTACATTTCCTTCTAACTTCTCTTTGTTCATCCAATAAAAGATTCAAAGGTGTTCGGAACAGAAACAGTTATACGAAGAGACAAATTCTCCTTACAAACAATTTTCAGCAGACTTCAAAGACTTTGGCTTTCAGAGCACTTTGTGACTCAAAAAAGGACAATGTTAATCTCGTTCAACCTTTTCCTGCAGTGTTCAACATTTCCAGCACCTCTAGTGTTACTCACTAGAGTATGTTAAGCAGTGGTTTGTTCACACCATTTTCAAATTACTCATAAGTTAAATTCACCAAGAGAAACAGATAGAAATGTTAATATTCTCTTTTCCCTAAAGTATTCTGATTTACTACAGATGTAGGAAACAGTATACCAAGATGCACCAAAGGAAGAATCTACAGAGTTTTCACTCTAAACAAACACAATTCATTTTGATAATACTGAAGACTTTTTCTCCTCATTCAGACTCACAGTAGAATAATTGAACTTGACAGATACTTTCTGTTAAATGCCTTGTCTTTATTGGGGCTTTTATGTGCCAGCAAGCACAAAAGAAAAAGAAGGTGGAAAAATGAGATATATAAAGCTGTATCTTTATTGCAATAAAAATGATTTTTACTCAGGTACAATATTCTAGCTCTGTATCATGTACAGTGGTAAGTGAAGAGGCCTAGTCAGCCTAATATGATGTAAAATCTCAAGGAACCAAAGCACTGTAGTTCCTTATTTTGGGGTAGCTAGTTCACATCAACTCCAAGCAGGAGATACATTGTTGGCCTTGACTGGCTACACTGATATAAAAACTACCTGGGACCTGTCTGCACTAGGACCCTACCAAAACAAAGGTTCTTAACATACCTTTTATGATGTTAAAAAATAGGAATTTTTTAAAAAATCTTTGTAGAAGCCTAATACATGCAGGGTTACTGGAAGCCTGCACAGTGCTAGGTTCAAGGACATAATCTCTCCATTCTTTGTTTTCTTCCTTTGTTAAACTGGGGCAACAATTCTTTTTTCTGTGGTATTGAATAATGGCCTTTTCTGCTAGTCCAGAAATAAAAGTAAGTGAAGATAGTCTTCGTATTGATGTGCTGTCTGTCTTGTTTATGATGGAAACTATTTTGGTTTTAGATGGGAAGTGTTCTAAAAAAGCTTTTACAACAGGTTCAGAAATATAAAAGCCATTTCAGGATGAGGACTTCTCTATCCTTTATTTTGTTAGTCCTTGAAAGGGCTTTTTAAATGTTAACAGCTACGCCTGCCTTCCCTCAACTGATGCTCCCTTCTCAGCAATCCTTCTGTTGACATCTCTTTGTTTGCTCTTAGCTTGTCTCTCCTTCTTCCCAACCCCTTAAAAGAAAACTTAGCAAGAGCTTGGAATTGAACTTTTGGCAGACATAGGGCCACAAAAACACATTGAATAAGTTTGTTGGGCAAATCAGATTTCAGTAAAAGAGTTTCTTTCCTCACTTTCGGTGATATACAGAATATTTTCCACTCTTCCCTGTGGCACCCTCCATATATTGCAGTGACAACCACTAAGTAAAGCTCCTGAGAAAACAGGAAGCATTTTCAGCTTAAATAGGTTGAAAGAGATGAAAAGGTAGGGTAATGTCATGTTTCTATTTGATATGAAATAAAGCTTTTTCCTAAACCAAATATAATTTAAACTGTGCACTTAAAATAGGTGTATGTGTACATACATATTTTTTTTATTTCAAGCTAAAAAAAAAGGCATTAGTTTGCTTGTCAAGCTTTTTTCCTGACAGGTACTGGCAGCATTCCCTGCCTCATGGTGATAGCTACTTTGAGTATCAGAAGTTCATTAGTAACAATTAAACATTCTACAGCACTCGAGAAGAGGTTGATCCTGTTTTATAAGCCAATGTCAGTAAGCATATTATAAATTACAGTAGTCCAATTACTCTACAGCTAATATTTAGCACTTATACTTTGCTTTGAACACACACTCTGCAACTGATAATTAATTCTTAACGCTGGCATGCAGATATATTATCCTAATTTCACAGATAAAGCAGAAAAGTGAGATAATTTTCCAAAAGCCACTTAGTCTTGAGTGGAGCCAGGACCAATCAGGGGAAGATTGAACCCTGTATCCATGGCTTCCAAGCCAGGGCTGACCACTATCTTGGTCACTGTGTGATAGTTTTATTATTGCAGCTTAGTCAATCACTGCATGGCAAAGGCATCCTTATCACATTATACTACGAGAAATTATTTTGGCTGTCAGATCTGGTTCTACTTTAATCTACTCTACCTCACAAAAAAAGCTGAAAAAAGGAATCAAATACAAAATAACTGTGAAGATTTTATATCAGGATCTTCACTCATGAAACTGCTTCCACAAGATCTAGTTAGGCCTCAACTTTCCCATCCCCATTCCTTTCCATGAAAGGAAATGAAATCTCATGATTTGGTTCATTTCACTGCACTTTGCCTCATGCCATTCCATTTAATTGTTTTCACTTCATCTCAGAATTTTCTTTTTTTTCCTTGACAAGCTTTTGTCTGCCTGAAAGTTTTTATAATGCAGACTGCTGAGCTTCAAAACTTGGAACTGGCCTGGGGTGGGAAATCCTCATTCAAGTGTTTCTTCTGGCATGGCCTGTAACAGGGCTGGTGTGCACCCACCCTGCACCTGCAAAGATGGTTCCCATCCACAGACTGCAGCTCACCACAGCAGCGGCATTATATTGAAAAGTCTAAAAAGATAATTGCACATGACAGCAAATAATTTTGTTACGTTACTTGTCATTTCAGCTCATCTCACTCTTACCTCATCGCCTCTGTTAATGTCCAACAAGAAACCTCAGCCTTCCTCCCTCTTGTGTTTTAGCTACACCAGCAGGTTGTTGAGGTTCTGTTTCTGCACTGTAGCCAGTTTGTGCTTCATGACAAAATCTCACCTCCTGTGAATTGAATGTTAACTTCAGGACAGTGTCTTCAGAGGGACTGTGTCACGGAAACGTGGAAAACTCACACAAATATTGCCCAGAATCCTTAGCTATTGTTTCGTTTTTATTCTAATGCAGCCTGAGAGATTCAAGAAGACAGGTTTGTTCTTAGACACTCAGTGTCTCTTGTTCTCCTGCAAATAATGACATTTCTCAGTTGCTCAAAAGAATACAGCAAATATAACACTGAATTCCAGCATGGTAGGACTTTCAGAACTCCTTTCTTATCATTTATTAGCGTTACTAGAATTATATAAAGCTCATGAGTCATGCATCCTCATACTTGTCTGTAATATCTGCAGGAAGATAAGCAAAACCTTTACATAACCATTCTGCTACTGAGAGAATCCACATTTTTGTTAGCTGTCAGCTCACTCCATTTTTGCGTTATCCCATAGGTAGATGGCTGTCATTTAATGTTTAGGATGTCTTTGTTTAGTAAGGTACCTCTTCTCTGCAAAAACAGAGCATTTTAAACAAGGGAGCAATAAACTAAGGGGGAAAAAATTTGTAAAAGCCTCTCACTAAAATATCAGCACCACATCTTTATTCAAAGTGTAAACAAAAACAAAATTAACAAATCATTAGTTGGACATGTAAACATTAGTTCATTTCAGTTGTCCTGAAAAAGACTTGAACTTAACAATAAGCCACAACTAAGACACAATTCTAATAGCTGATTTAAACAGTTCTATTTTCTGCACCTTTTTTTCCCCAAAGACAAAACTTCTCTGTTTGTCCCACGAGGGAAATGCAGCCATGAAGTTAAAATTTCACACTTTTTTTTTCAGTAAGAAACAGGACTTTAAGCATAATAGTACAGAAACTCTAATAACAGCTTAACTTCAAAAAAAAAAAGGAAAAATACAGTTTCACTGGTATTAGACTACCACAACTCCTATGAAGTTAAACAGACTAAAAATGCTGCTAGATACTACTAAAAAAATCAAGTGTTTTAATTTATAAAATTATGTCATTTTCAGGGGGATTCTGGTGCAATTTTACTCTTCGTTAGAAATAATTTTTAAATGCTAAAATTTAAATTAATCCATTACTACAGTCTCTATATAATAGTCTGTACATTTAAATACACGAAATGAGGCTAAAGATGCAAATATACAGTTCTCTCAGATTAATTCTCTTTTCTGCTCATTTATCGTTGTTAAAGAAGAACCACAGAAGTTGTAGAAAGCAGATGTAACAACTGTGCCTGTTTGGTTTTGCACACTCGAGCAGTGCAGCAATGCAAACGTGAAATAAAACATCACTATCCTAGTGCTATTCTGTGCAAATAGCAGTTGAAAGTAATTATATCCTACATATCACATCATATTCCACACCATAGATCGTATCATATCACGATCATAGTTTGGGCTGGAATGGACCTTAAAGATCATCTCATTCCAACACCGTGCCATGGGCAGAGACACCTTTCACTAGACCAGGAAGCTCCAAGTCCCGTTCAGCCTAGTGTCCCCACACCACACAGCTTGGTGTTGCCAGCAAACTCACCGAGGGTGCCCTCGATCCCACTGTCCCACGTCACCAACAAACAGTGCTGGTCCCAATATTGACCTCTAAGGAAATCATTAATTCTGGATCTACCTACCCAAGACATCTCTACATTATTAGAGCTGCTGAGCTTTTGTGCTCCATCTTCCAGAATGTTTATCAACTCTTCTTTCACTGTATTTCAATCCTACAAAAGAACAATGGGTGACAGCAGAATAACAAGGCTCGGGGAAAAGCAGCAAAATCACTCAAGAGCTTAATTGCTCACATAAACTCACTGGAAGTCAAGAGTTCAGATTCGAGCCAACTACTGAGAACTGAATATTCGGGACACATTGTGACCACCTGCAAAACATGCAAGACTGGAGGGAACAAGCACATTTATGGGTACTTAGAGAGATGACATCCATGGCTGAAGTGACTGCCTTTATGCACATGGACAATATGCTTATACAGACTGCAAACCGTTCAAAGAAAGATCTAATTAAGACACTACCTTCAGCTCTCTGACATACACAATAAAAAAAAAAAAAAAAAATTGCGTTAGTTTGTTTCGAATGTCTCCAGAGAGAGAGATTCCCTAGGCAGCCTGTTCTAGTGATCTGCCACCCTCAGTGTAAGGAAGTTCTTGCTCATGTTGAGAGCAAGAGAGGGAACTTCTTGTTTATGGCCATTGCTCCTCGTTCTGCACCACTGTGAAGAGCCTGGCATCACCCTCTGGGCACCTGCTTTTGAGATATTTATATGCATTAATAAGTTAGGGGGCAGTGGGTGAATTTGTGCTTGGTACACGTGTGGGAGTGATGGGACAGCGGGAACAACGGTGGCGGCAAACAGCCAGAGGCACTGAGGGGTTAA